>SJYC01011028.1:0-22446 GCA_006408675.1 Madoqua kirkii | reverse complement strand
ACATATGCACTATATTCTTCTGTTGATTTTTTTTTTCTTTAAAAACAGCTTTATTGAGGTAAGTCACATGCCATTGAATTCAGTCTTTTTAAATTCCTATAGGCCTGTAGGAATGTGAATTTCATCCTGAGGTCAGTGGGAAGCCACAGGGAGGTTGCAGGCAGAGGCCTGGAACATGATGGGACTGAAGTTGGGGAATGCCCATCTGGTTGCTGTGTTTGGATTGAGTGTGGAGGTCAGAAATGCAGGGAGCCAATCTCAGTTCTGGGTAGCTGCCTTAGTCCAGATGCAAGACTGGGGATTGGGGGGCTTCAACACGCTTGGAGCAGTGAGAAGCGGCCAGATTATAAATCCATCCTGGGGACAGGGCTGCCAGCACTCACTAAGGGACTGAATGTGGCAGCTGGAGTGGATGGGCAGAGGTGGTACTGAGTGGTGGGATGCAAAAGAGAGAGGAACAGGGAAGCAGCATTTAGATCCCTGAGATGGACAAAGTCACCTAGACAGAGAGCAAGAGGAGGACCAGGGCCTGTCCAAGTGACTCCAAGTTTAGAGATGGATTAAAAGGGAAAAGACTGAATGGGGAAGGCCAGCGAGGTTGGGGAGAACCACAGAGGGTGTGGGATGAGGGAGTCATCAGCTGTGGGGGGGGCTGCTAAGAGAAGGGGAGGTGGGCACCAGGGACCTGCTCTTTTCTCCTAAGTTCTTGAATATTCCACCAGGCAGAAGTCCTTTTCTCTGAACCAGAGGACACTCTTGAAACTGCCTTCTCACAATGCTTCCTCATTTTTGAGGAAGTACTATAAGTACTTATATAATAGCTTATACTCTATGGAATGTTTAGCCACATTTCTAAGAAATAACTTTTTGGACGTCGAGTGAATGCCTTGAGTGATCAATGAGGATTCACAACTCTGGCTACTGGAAAATTAAATATCTTTCAAGATCTGAAAACAGCTCACAGATCACACATACTTTGTCCAACCTTATGGAGTTTCATCCTTCACATGTTTAATATTCAGAATAGAATCAATAGGGTAACTGGGCAGGTTTATGGAACACTTGTTCTATGTAAACACCTTATTTTCAACATCTACCCCCACAACTTTCAACCATGATCTATTTTGGGATCCTTTTCCCTGATCTAAGGTTTAGATGGTGCTTCCAAAGAGAAAGCAGAGTTGATTTTAGGGTTAATCTTGTTTCCTTACCCACTCCCCAAAATCACAGTATTGCCCTGGATGTTTTCCAGTATAAAAAACTCTTCATATTATTTTCTTATTTTCTAGCTGTTTTTGATGGGAGGTTAAATATTGTCTCTGTTATTCCATTGATTAAAAAAGCAAAAATTTTATCTGAGAAGTGGGTAAAGTAGTATAGCTAGGAAACAGTTTTAAGGGGAACATTGTTGTTTTTTAACACCAAGCATGAGAAACAACAATAGTTTTGAAGTTACTCCAAATCAAAAGCCAATGGAGTGTAATAGCTATGGCCAACCTGACTTAAAATAATCAAATAACAATCTTACCAATAAGAGCAGTGTGGCTGAGTAGAGAGATTTTATGGAAAACTTTAAGAAACTTCCTCTGATTCAAAATTGTATGTCAGCAATTTATAAAGGCAATTCTTAATGCACCGATTCTAGAGAAGCCCAGAGACAATCATTTCCAAATAATCACTCACAGCTTAAAGTACTGTTCCAACATATTACACAGATAAGATACTGAACAAATGATATAAGCTGTCAATATCCAGCTCTGTTCCAGTTTAAGAGGAGGGTTTGGATAACAGGGAAATAGAATATATAACAGTTCAATGAAAATGTCTCTATTTAAGATGAGTTAAACAAAATAAATATAAAACTATTTGACAGCTAAAAGATATGGCGGGATGGGCTACAGTGTGTACTGGGTGTGGGGAAGGAGAAAGAGTCCATGAAGAAAGGTATGTTAAGAGAAACTTAATTCATTATTCCAGAAAGCAGATGAAATTTTAATATAACTGATTCATATTATCAAAGATATAAAGGCAGATGTGGACACTGAAATAGAAGTTTCAGAATGGGTTATTCAGTAAGAAAACAAGATAAAGCAGGTACTGACTGATCAAACAGTTATTGACTGAGCAAAGAAATCCAGTGGATAATAATGCAATGGCAGACTTTACTTGGAAGGGATAAAAACTTTATAGAGAATAAGAGAATATACACTATTTTGACAGGGATGATATTCTGAGAAAAAACACAGAAAGATAAATAGAAGAGAAGTAGAATTTTGAAGAAAGGTGAAGAATATTGAAGGCAAACAAATGAGTTGACATATAGTTATTTGATGTGTCTAAAGAAGAGATATGTACAAATGAAGCAAAATGCACTGTTAAACAAGGGGAAAAAAATACAAGAAACTAAGGTGGCCCCATATCTACAGTTGAACGGGCCTCCCTATCATACGCACACAAAAAGAGCTACAAGAAGATATACCTTAACGATGATATTCTTTAACTTCAAGGGGCAAGAAGAAAACCGTGCCTAATAGGGAAAAAAGAGATCATCTACTGATCAGAGAAGAAAAATGTGACTGGCCTGAATATTCTCAGTAATCTCAGATAACAAAGTTTTGATGAGAAAAGTCTTTTGACAAAATTATCTATTCTATCAGTCCAGTTATTAATCATATTTGAAAGGATTAAACAGTCTCAAATATTCAGGAGTTGTGAAATTAGAAAGACAGACAGACAGTCAGACATTTCCTGGAGAGAAAAATGTTTAAACCGATCTAGGCAACCAACATATTCAAATAAAAAAACTCACAAATGAATAAGTTACAGTACGAACAGGAAAAAAAAGAGCCAAAAAAGAATAAAAGAAGTGGAGAATTTCATCATCTTTGGAAATAAACAAAGTCAGTGTCTACTGTTTAATTTCAGAAGTTTATAAATTAGGAAATATACTAAGTATACACTTAAGATTACTATTTGAAGTTATAACAGTGATAATTAGTTGAACCAAGGACACGCAGCCTACCTAACAAAGGGTCAACAG
The DNA here is from genome assembly GCA_006408675.1 of Madoqua kirkii. Lineage (NCBI taxonomy): Eukaryota > Metazoa > Chordata > Mammalia > Artiodactyla > Bovidae > Madoqua > Madoqua kirkii. The sequence goes on along the minus strand of SJYC01011028.1, from coordinate 19,406 downwards.
TAGTGGGTAGGAATTGGGTAATAGATCATATAGCAAAATTTAGAAAATAAAGAAACCAACAAAGAAGTCTAGAGTTAACATAAACAAGATGGAAAACAGCAAACTATTATGACAGTAAGTGTAAATAGAATTGATCCTCAAAACTAATTAATTCAACAACACTTTGAGATCCTTTTATGTGCCAGGCACTAGAAATAAGATAAGCAAAATAGACCAAATTCACACCTCTGTTTGGTTTGCCAGATAACAGAAGATTAGAGAAGTAACGAAACTCATGAGTGCTATAAAGAGAAACACGGAATGCAAAGAACTCTACAACCAATATATACGTTCTTTTCTTCTGGAAATTTAATGGCATCTAATTAAAGCTAACATTTATGACTACCTAGTGAGGATATATTATCCAAACTGATTATTTTGTTTATACAAATGCCCTAAAAGTTTGTTAACTTTAACCTTTTACATTTTTCTATTTATCCAAATGAGGTTTAAATTTTCATCCTTTGACAGTATGGATAGAATACCTAATCTGTTCATCTCTATGATGAACTGTAGAAATGCTCATTTTTCATGTTTTCATTTTTTCTTAAACAAAGAGTAGAAAACAAGATTTACTTCTGATTCATGGCAGTCTACAGTGTTACAATACCATTTCCAGATTTGCATAAGCTAAGTGGATTCCAGGGATAGGAAGGAAAGGAATTTGCATGCGAGCAATTCAAATCCTTTCAAATTTTCTGCATTGTGCACACAAGGATCTCCAGTCAGAAAAAAAAAAAAAAAACCACTCCCTATTTTTTTTTCTTGCCTTCCTTTATTTTTACACTGACTTAAGTGAAAGTAAATGTTTCTGACAGGTACTTGGTTGGAAAACACTTTGTAAATGTTTCCATTATATTTTCCTCCGAGGAGTCACAGGCTCTTTCAGGGTACCAGGGCCTACAGCACTGACCACATAATTAATGAAAAGTCACTGAATTGTGCAAAGATACAAAGAGGCCAAAACACGAACAGTCCCCACCCCCAGCCCCCACAATTCAGCATTTTTCCTGAGGCTTTATCAGTTCTAACTGTGATCTAATTCAAACTGACACCTGGCAAGCGGTTTTTCTACTAATGGTACTTTCCTAGTAACAAACATTTTGTTTCCTTAGACGTTTGTCATTGCATCATCGCAGCTTCTTGGAAACACTTTGATTTTAACTACAAAAATCAAAACTGTTTGGAGACAATACCGAAGCCGCCTTTATTCCTTGGGGCCAGCTCTAAATGTGAACACAAACAATGCAAATATGTGTTTCATTAGGTGTGTCCTTTGGTCAAGCCTCAGTGCAGACACACTTTCAACATGTGCACAATGAGGCATTAAGCTTTATGAATTGCCAAGGGAGGTCCTGGGGAGGTAGCTTGGTCTGCCAAATTTTTACACATCTGAACTAACAGTTTAAGGATCAGTGCAACCTCTGTGACAGATTTACCTTTAACTGTTTGATATAAAATGTGAATTTTACCAATACTCTTATATCAGTAGATAAACACAAATATGACAGTGAAATAAAACCTTTTAAGAAATGACGGCAGCCAGATTTTCATACAACCTTCAAATATATTCTAAAAACCAAGTATGAATTCAGAACTATACTCAGTTATTCCAGTTTCACGGTGACTTTAGGAGGAAGAAGGAAGGAAGGAAAGATGGAAGGAGAATGGGGGGTAAAGAAAAGGCTATTAGCACATAAAGTATTTTATTTACATTAACTTCATTAGAAGAACAAAAGAAAGAGCAAAAGTGTTAGCAATAAGTCAGATGCGTAGAACATTCTTTATAAACATGAAATTAAACAGTAGATACTGGCTTGTTTATTCTTAGATTAATGAAGAAGTCTTTGTGGCTCAGCTGGTAAAGAATACACCCACAATGTGGGAGACCTGGGTTCAATCCCTGGGTTGGGAAGATCCTCTGAGAAGGGAAATGTTACCCACTCCAGTATTCTGGCCTGGAGAATCCCATGGACAGTATAATTCATGGGGTTGCAAAGAGTCAGACACAAGAGACTTTCACTTTCACTTGGAAAATTAATATTGACTTATAGTAAAGAGATGGGAAATAATCGCTCAGATGATAAGACTCAACTTCCTATAATTTCCTAAATAGGTATTAAGATATAGTACTGCCAAGGCGGTGTGCAATTTGATATTTTCCAATCACCAAGTGCAAGTCTTGGCATACTCATTCATTGTGTCAACAAATCTTTAGTAAGCTACCATATTTGAATTACTATGTTAGGTTGTGTTAGTTGCTCAGTCATGTCTGACTCTCTGTGACCCCAAGGACTGTAGTCCACCAGGCTCTTCTGTCCATGGAATTCCCCAGGCAAGAATACTGGAGTGGGTTACCATTCTCTTATCCAGGGGATCTTCCAAACCCAGCATTTGAACATGGGCCTCCTGCATTGCAAGCAGATTCTTTACCATCTGAGCCACCACAAGCATGTAATACTGGAACCTTCCCTGTAAAACTTATATTTTGACAGGAAAGACAAATACTGAATAAGAGACTGACACATTAATGGATAACTCATTGGACTGATAGATGGGTGGACAGATGGAGAGAAAGCTGGATGGAATGGATACTAAAACAGACGACCTGAGAATTTGCATGAGGCTCTGAAATCTTAACCTTTAGTACAATACTGTCGGGCAATACTTGCTACTGAAGAAATGTTTGTTCAATGTATGAATGATTGACTAGATGATAACACGAAAGTTATAAATTTTCAAATACTCAAATACCTATTCTATAGGGCTATTAATATTCTAAATGCCACAAACAAGTCTTCTATTAGCCTGATATAACACTTTAAAATCTCACTGCTAAATTGCCCATTTCTAAAGAATATGGCAGAGAGTGCTCTTTCTCCACTACTAACTTCTTAGAGCTAATCATAGTTAATGAATAATCATAGTTTATCTCACAAATGAGAGAAATTTTTATAAAAATAAAAATCTCATTACCAAGAAAATGAACAGATGAGTATTGAAGGAGTGAATGGTGAGGTGGGTAGGATGGTAACAGAAAAAGGCCTTCAGTCCAAAATTCACTTCTTAGATAACCATTGTAAAAATTAGGATTTTAAGTTGCTATTAGGTAATAACTGAACAAACCAATGATTCATTTCAATGATGTCATCCTAAGTGAAAAGTTAGTAAGTAAAGATGAGTAAAGTACCCCCACAAAACCATTTAAACGTATCAGTTTAGTTCAGTTGCTCAGCTGAGTCTGACTTTGCAACTCCATGCACCACAGCATGCCATGCTACCCTCTCCATTACCAACTCCCAGAGTTCGCTCAAACTCATGTCCATCAAGTCGGTGATGTCATCCAACTATCTCATCCCTTATTGTCCCCTCCTCCTCCTGCCTTCAATCTTAATTGCATATTCATGTTATTATTTTCCCATTACAATCATATACCAAGCAACACAATACTAATATTAAAATCTGAGAAGTCTAAGAAAATTATACATAGTTTATATATGTATAGGCAAAGTCTGAAATTATAGCCATACTCAATTGCTAATCACTTTATAAAAATTTTGGTTGTCTTGAACTCAATGTTAATATTGAGAAAACCAGTTTAACCTCCTCCTATCTGCATTGACTTTGTTCTCTACATTTGGACATAAACCTACAAAAAATGCATAAAATTAGATTCTTCTTATTATTTTCATTCAAACTGATCACCTTCTAACTAGTACCAAAAAAGATCAAATAACATTGGGGATTTCTGCTGAAAATTCTGTCTTGAGATCATAGCTTACCAATATTGGGGAAGATTATATCTATTTAGTACTGAAATGGTTCTGCGGTCATATTCACAAAATCTAGAGTGGACAAGTCAAATTTTTGATTCTCCACTTTTAGTATTATTGAAAATATTCAAAAGGCAAAGACTATTCTAACCAGTATCACTGTAGGAAATGTGTTTGAAGGAAGAGCTGGAAGGGAAAAAGAAATGATTGGGTTTAAGGCTATAAGTTTTCATGGGAGCTCAGAGCCGTGTTCAAAAATATTTATGAAATAAGTGAGCCTGCCTCTTAAAAATTTTTAAATACCCAAAATGATTTTAACTGTATAGGACACTGAAACTATGACAACAAAATGAATGATAGATTTAGCTGACCTCAATTTAGAAATTCAATTAAGTAATAAAAAACAATACAGCCATCTTTATTTGGAAATGTGTTGAAAAGTTGATTAATTTCTCTCTTTTTTTTTCGCTTTGAACTTTTCAGCCAGTTGCTTTGTTCCATATGAAGCACAGCTTCTAACTCTAGAAAGTGAAGAGCTTGTTCAAAGTGATAGTTAGTATTTTAGAAGAAGCCCAATTAATTATATTGTTGTTTTTCCACACCCAAAGGGTGAACCAATTAAGAAATAAGACAGAAAGTCTGACAGAGTGAAGATTTTAAAAAATCATCTGGGTTACTGATAAAACTAAAACTGATTAATGTGGCTTTCAGAGGGAACTGCAACGGCTCCCTTGAGTCTGCCCAGAGTTGGACAATTCACCCACACTCTCAGAGGCTAAGCAAGGCAAACTCCCCACATGGAGCCCTTCTCTGTCAAACTGAATTCATGGCAGAGGTCAAAAGGCCTGTTTTCTACAGGCAGGTTGACCCCAGAGAGTAGGATGGGGGACGGATTTCCCACCACTTCTGCCAAACTCAACAATGAAAGAACTCTCCTCACCTCCTTGGGGAGAAATAAATGTTAAGACCCAAGGTTGAGAGTATTTAGACAAAGAATATCCTCCTACATGGAAATTGTCATGGAAGTTTCCTTCCCGCCCAAAAGTTTTATGAGGAAACTCAAGTTTATCGTGGAACTAAGAAGCCCTAGGGTTCAGCACTGACACAGGACAAGAGCATCCAGTGTTTAGAGATAATTCATCTCTTTCCTAAAGAAAATCAATTACGGGAGCTCAAAAGCCAAACAGATGTTCTTAAATAACTAAACTTTCATTAAAATATCATGAGCACATTTGCCGATTAGTCCAGGTTTTAAAGTCATGTGGTTGTTAACATCTGATGTGATAACTGTATTTTCAGAGGTAATGGCTTGAGGTTGAAATGTCTTAAAAATTATGCCACTGCATATATTTTATTTTTCTCCGAGTCTTATACCTTAGTCCTCCACCCATCATGCAGAAAAGTGGTTTACTGTAAGGTTAAAACACTGGCAGTGATACTGTGATTTTGAGATTTTTGAGTGATTTACAGGTCTTTTTTTTCCCCCCTGATGTATTTTCCCTTTTCCCCTCACCACACATATTTCATCTGCGTTCTTTCCTATTGCAAACAGGGAACCAGCTCAGAGCAAAGAAGGTACATAAAAGAACCCAAAAAATGAGTAACCTGCAACATTTCTGGTTTTCCAAAGCTTAAGTCTGTAGACAAATTAGTAAGTTTGTTGAAAAAGTAGCTTGCAAGTAGAGGCCTGATGATTTGAAGAGCTCAGAAAAAGACGTCCTTCACCCATATTTTCAGCCCCCACACAAACTATATTTATATCACTTAGTGCTGGGAAAAAAAGGAGGAGGGCCTCTTACAAAACCTTAAAAAAGAAAGGAAGCCCAAGATTTACTGAGATTAAATTCCATGCTCTCTGGGCAGGATATTGGGCTTAATTTGGGAATCAACTCATCTATGGAAAATAGAGAAATGTACTGTTTCTTGATAATACACAATTTGTAGAGATTTAGTTGAGAATTTATGTGGGCAATCAACAGGAAATTTATTTACTTAACATAATAGAGAGATCAGGATACAAAGGACGAGAAAAGTTGTGTTCAAGTCCCATTGCCACCACTGACAATATTACTTTGGATACAAAACACTTTCTTATCTGTAATAATTCTTAGACAACTATCCTATTGGCTTGCTTTGAAGAAAAAGAGCAGGGAATTTCTGAGTAGTTTGTAAATCACACAAGTTCCAGGTATTATTGTAATGATTATGACTGGGAATGTAAACAAAATTACTGGATGATGTTTAGATATATAGTTGGAGATAGATAAGAATAATTCTTATATGAGAAATATATAATTTGATGGAATTTAATTCAAGGTTGTTGACACTTTCCCTTTAAAAATAAATTCAGCTATCATTGTATTTTTAAATCATGCGTACATGTTATCCCACTCAGAGAGAATGAGACTGGGGATCAAATACTTCATATTAGAAAGTAGAGACAATTAAACCTCTTGGAGAAGATCCATTAGTGATCATGGCTTGAGAAAACAATATCAGGGCAAGTGCCTTTTTGCTGTAATTTGAGCTTCAATTTCTATCACTATCAATAGCACAGGGATGAGATTAACAGAGTGACTTGTGAAGATGTTATGGATACTGAGAAGAGGAGAAGCCCCTAGCTTCCTTAGATGGTCAGGGGAGACTTCAAAGAGGAGTAATGCTTGACTGGTAGGCAGTCTCCCAAGTGGACAACAGGAAGGGGGAGGTGTTGGAGGCCAGGTGTTGTGACAAGAGACAGAATGTACAACATCTTAGGCAAGAGAGAATATGGCACAGTAAAAAAAAAAAAAATTATTTAAAATGTTCTCAAGTGGCTAGAAATTAAGGAAGATGTGGTGGAGAGCTGGAAACTGAGTCAAGAATGATGGCTGGGGATAAAAATGATGGTCCTTCTATGACATATTCAAGAGTTTATAACTGATCCTATAGGCAGTAGAATTCCAAAGGATTTGTTAAAGAATAATTTATAAGACTGATACAATAGAAGTTCTCCAAGACTGAGCAAATATGGTACCTTAAGCTTTTGAGACTACTTCACTGCCTTGCAACCTGCTTCAGTTCAACTAAAGAAGCAAGGAGAGTCAAGCTTAGAAGTCAGTTCTTACTCTGACAGAAACCTAAATGTGCCAAGGATGAAACAGTTCATTAGTCAATGCGTGCTCAGTTGCTTCAGTCATGTCTAACTCTCTGCACCACCATGGACAATAGCCCACCAGTCTCCTCTGTCCATAGGATTCTTCAGGAAAGAATACCGCAGTAGGTTGCCATTGCCTGCTCCAAGCCAATGCGTGGACCCACTGTATTAAATTTTTAACCTACGCAAATTGCCTTGGTTTCTTTTAGCACTGTTTTCTGTTTTTAGGGGGCCGATAGTTAATAATCCACATGTGTCATGCTTATTTTCATGACATTTTTTCATTTGCAAAAACTTCAATGCCTTCCTGGTCCTTCAAGACTGTCTGTTCTGGCTTGTGACCTCATTCTGATATTTCATCCTCTTTCTGGTGGTTCATCGGATTCCAGCAACCTGGCTCTGATTTGACTCTCTTCTTAGCACAAATAGTCCATTAATTTATCACCTACCCAAATCTACATTGTACATTTTGCTTTGGGCTTCTTATCTAAAGAACATTTCTTGAATTTCAAACCTGTTATGCTTCCAGATCCCTGTATAGTGAGAATCTTATCAAGCTCTCTCTTTCCCTAAAGGAGAGCCAAATTTCCCCCTTTCTCTCAGTCATACGGGTCAAATGAAGGAAAAGTCAACATTCAGGTCACATATCATTAGCAAATCCAGCTTGGGTTTATGTTGAAAACAGAGTGCCTTGATAAAAAGTAATGCCAAAATATACTCTTTTTCTCACAGTTATACGTAACCTTACATTCCTCAATAGGCCAGCTATAATGTGTGCAAGGTCATTCTATATCTCCTTCCACATTTTTATTTGACAGGAAGACTGCAGCATATCTGCTTCCCTGGACACTCATGGAACTCTTGTTACCATTCTCCATACCAGTAAGTCTGTTGCCGAAAGAAGCGTGGTGAGATGGGAGCTGCCTGGGTGTGTGACTGCCTTTGAACCTTGTCATCACTTATTAATCATCATGTTCTGCTTGAAACACATTGGACTTTTACCAAATCCCAGTAACCAATATGAAATGAGGCAAAACACACCTTCTTTATTTTTCAACTTATTTTTGTCTCACAGCATCAAAATCAATTCAAAAGAATCTTGCTTTTCTCCTAGAGATAGAAATCAATTCATGTGTTAGACTTTCCACCTGAGAATATGTTATTCCTTCTTAAAGGAAGGCTATATGTCTCTTATTAAAAGATGACATGTTTGCTTACAAAATCTGGAAAGCAATATTCTAGGGGAGTTGCTTTATGATTTAAAAGTAACAAAATAGCAAAGGAAAAATATCAAAATGGAAAACTTAGGTATACTCTGATCTGGCAATCCAATTTCTAGAAACATATACTACAGTTACTCTTACAAATGGGCAAAATAAGATTTATAAGAATATTTCTTTGTAACATTGTTTACAACATAACAAAAACTAATACTCTAAATCCTGATTAACAAGAAGTTGGTTAAATCCATTGTGCTCCATTCTAAATGGAATAAAATGTAACTATTATAAAAGAATTTTATGAACTATTTTGTGTACTATTAAGAGACATGGCCAAGGTATATTGTTAAGGAAACTGATCCTTATTATTCACAGATTCCACATTTGCAGATTCACCTATTTGGTGAAATCTTTTTATAACTCTAAAATCAATAACTCAAAGAAGCTCTGCATTCATTTGTGGATACGGACAGCACAGCAAAAAAAATCTGAGACCCTCTAGTACACATGTCCAGAGCTGAAGTCAAAGTGATTCTCTGCCTTATTTCATTTCTCATACTGTAAAGAAGTATTTTTGGAGGCCTCTGTTTAGTGCCTCATTCTTTATATTTTTATGCTTTTTGTTGGTGATTTTCCTGTTTAAAATGACCCCAAGCACAGTGCCCAAGGGGCTCCTCCAGGTGGTATGATGGTAAAGAATCCACCTGCTCTAGTACGAGATGCAAGAGACACAAGTTTGACCCCTGGGTTGGGAAGATCCCCTGGAATAGAAACTGGCAACCCACTCCAGTATTCTGGCCTAGGAAATCCCATTGACAGAGGAGCCTGGCAGACTACAGTCCACGAAGTCACAGAGTCAGACATGACTGAGCAACTAAGCACATATTGTGCCCAAGTGCTGGCTGGAATTAGCACAGAAGGCTTGATGTGCCCAGTCAAGAAAATATATGCCTGCTGGTTGCAGTGGCAAGCTCTGTGGAAGGTCATTGATTGACTAGAGGATATATATTTTTTCACTTTGGGGAATTTTACATCAATTGCATGCATTACTGAACCAAAAAAGAAATTTTATACAAGAACAACATTTTACTCCCGCCGCTCACAGTAATTTGAAGAGCAGCTTCTGACGTGTGGCCAATGCAGCAAAGAGATTACTTAAAGAAAATTGTAATTCCAAACGTCTGCCTCCGGATCTGTTTTATCCAAGGAGAACTCCTGTCTGGGATAGACTGTCATCCCTGGTGCTGTCCATACCCAGTGCTGAAAAGAGTCCCCAGACTACACGCTTTGCTTCTTTCATGGAGAGAGAAGCAAATGTACACTCTTCCAAAATTTCAGTTGGAAAATAGAAAGGGCAGAAAAGGGATTAGAATTTGCTTTTTTAGTGAGAATATGTGGCTCTTTATTACCATAGTTTCACAAAAGAGTATCTTATGCAGGGTGTGAATGTAAGCACCATCACTGAAAATAGTTGCAGGTGTCTTTATAGCAATTTAAATTAAACCAAAACCTTGTATTTTTGGTACAAGATTTGGTACAAATTTATACATTTTCTTTTTACATTTTTGTACAAATAAATATTTATATATATGTAATGCTCATGATACCATTGATTTGCTCAAGTATCATTTGCTAGATGTAATTAGGAACCAGAGAGAAAGATAAGTAATTAAGAAATGAAAATAAACATTTGGTAGAAATTTGGATTCACTAAATCTGTTTTCATCGATACAAGTCATGGAGAAAGGGACAGGCCAACAGCATATATAAATATGGAGTAGGATCTATGGTAAGATTTCTCTTTTTCTAGCTTTTTTATAATGTAACTGAAATCAGGGACATTTGAGTGAAGAGGGTGGTGGTTATAGGTTGTTGGAGGCAGTTCTAGGAATGAGGGCAGAGGTGACAGGCATCAGTCTCACAGAACCTTGAGAACACTGCGATCAAGGTCTTTTGAATAATTAGACAGACTTTTATTGTATTATTGTGGGTGTACAAGGATATAATGTTGTGAAAACCAAATATACTCCTTTCCAATCTGTTTATCATGTGACCTCCCCCTGCCTGAAGTAGCCAATGTCAAAAATTCTTCTGTTAACCAGGAGGACGAAAAGGAGAATGTGGAAACATGATAAATAAATTTTTCTATGGATAATATCTTTGAACTTAATAACAGTAAATTTAGCAAGAGCTTTCTTGCAATGAATAGAGATGCAAATCAATTAAAAATAGGGGCATTTTTCAAAAGAAACCATTTCTGTAGTGTTGAAAATTGTGGATAGTGCCTACCTTAATTGAATACTTTTTACTTGAACATCCCAGTTACACACTTTGAACAGAGTACCATAAAACCAATGTGTATTTGAGGCCTTAAACAATAAAACAGCTCCCTCACTACATAGCTTCCCCTCACTACCATCACAGTCACACACAGTCACACCCCCCCCCCACACACACACACCACAAACACACATATTTTTTAACTGGATTTTACTTTTGGTTCCTCTGCCTTGGCTTCCTTTTGGTTTTCAGCCCCATTTGAGTTTGTGAGGTTTGCTTGTTTGGTGCTTTTCATTTGGGGGGAACTATGGGTGCTGATTGAAAATATGTGTTTCAGTGTTAAACCAGACAAATACCTGCTTCAACATTTACAAGCTGTGTTATTTATCTACTGCTACTGTAAGTAGCTCAGCTGGTAAAGAATACGCCTGCAATGCAGCAGATCCCAGTTCAGTTCCTGGGTTGGAAAGATCCGCTGGAGAAGCGATAGGCTACCCACTCCAGTATTCTTGGGTTTCCCTTGTGGCTCAGCTCATGAAGAATCTGCCTTCAATTTGGGAGACTTGGGTTAGATCCCTGGGTTGGGAAGATCCCCTGGAGAAGGGAACAGTTAACCACTCCAGTATACTGGCCTGGGGAATTCCATGGACTGAATAGTCCACGGGGTCGCAAAGATTCGGACATGACTGAGCAACTTTCACATTCTCTGTAAGAAATTACCACTAACTTGGTGGTTTGAAACAACACAAATTTTTATTCACATTTCTTGAGGTCAGACCCCAAAATGTATTCCACTGGGCATGCTTGAAGGTGTGAGCAGAGCTGCATATTATCTGGATGCTCCAGGGAAGAATCTATTCTCCTGTCTTTTTCAGCTTCTCAAAGCCACCCACATTCCTTGGCTCATGTCCCTCACCTCCATCCTCAAAGCCAACAGTGTAGCATCTTTAAACCTCTCTGACTTTGACCCTCCTGCCTCCCTGCTTCACTTACAAGGACTCCTTTAGTTAAATCAAGGCCACCTTGATAATCCAGATTAATATCACCATCTCAAAATCCTTACCCACATATGCAAAGTTCCTCCAGACAGGTAAGGTAGCATAACCACAGATTCTAGAGGTTAGGACATGGACATCTTTGGAGTGAAAAGAGGTTATTATTATGCATACCACACTGGCACTCACTGGACTAGTTATCTGCTCCTTAAGCCTGCTTCTTCCTCTGCCAACTTAAGATAATAATAATGTTTATCTCACTAGCTTCAGCTCTTGATTTGGAGAGATTAAAAGAAATTAGAAATTAGATTTTCCACACTTTTTGTTTGCCTTTGCCAAACATTCTTCTAAGAAAGATATTTTAGAATCTAAATTTATTTTGAAAGTTTTTGCATACTAATCAAAAAATTAAAGGCCATTGAATGTTTGGGATTTTACTACCTTTTCATGGTATAACACTTTTCATGTGAATTTTGTTCATGTTAAAGATCTACAAAAGTGCCTCATTATGCTAAATGACACGTGAGATTGTGTCATTTGGTACAATAGTCACACGGAGTAAAGTTCAGAATAAATACATGTAAGGGTTGTGACCCAGGGGAGGAACAAACCTTAGATTTAGACTAAGACAGTCTATAGAGTACCGTCGTGATTAGTAAGAGCATTGAGCGTGCAGTTCCACATCTCCAGTATGCAACCCATTGACTCATCACCCTAACATAGAATCTGACAAAACTCAAGCCTGTATGGAGATGGGACTAACCCAAATAGTTGTAGGGGATATAAAAACAAGACTGAGGAGCATCTCCTAATGCCTAGATGAGATGACCCAGGGTAAAAAGTGTACAGGGATATCCAGCAAGACTTTCTGAACTTGTGTTCATAGATGATCAAATCTATACCTATCCTCTTTCTACACATTCACTGTAATAAATTCAAAACATACAGAAACAGAAGTAGACAGGGACAAGCAAACCAGTGGTTTAATTAGCAACAAGGCAACTTTCAACCACAGATGAGAGTTCATCAATACAATTATTGAAAGAATTCTCAACTGAGTTGGCCAAAAGTTCCTTAGGGTTTTTCCATAAGATTGTACGAAAGACTCGAATGAACTTTCTGGCCAACCCAACATAAACTTATCATTTGTTCCTCAATGAAAAATAATTGGAACTCAGATCCAACTCAAGACTTGCTCCACCATTCTGGTCAGGGGAGGTTCCCGGGTCTTATGCTGTGGCCTTGAAAGGCATCTTAGCTGGATCCCAGTAAACTTTAAGATATATAACTAGCTTTAATAAAATAAAAGCTAAGATTATTTAAACTCACTTAGGTAAGGGAGAAAGAAATACCATCTAGACAAAGTTTTAAGGTATCAGAAGGGGGATTTTAGAAGTGAGATATTTATAGAGTTTGGATTCTGGCCTCAACTGATTTAAAGAAGGCTCTTCAAAGGGAAGTGATTGGGATCAAAGTTCAAGACCAGGCTGTTCAGGATTGGCGGAGAGAGTAAGGGAAGGAAGGGTCTTAGTAAGTACTGAAATACTTTCATAAGCAACCTGTTTGAACTGATGAGCAGCAGACTGTTGTCTCAGACAAATTGATTTATAAGAATTTCTTGAAGCAAACAGTGAAGTTGTTTATTGATTTACAGTCTTATCTCTTCTGGGCTGAAACAAACAGCTAAGTCATGTTGACACAGATGCCTCAGGTCTTAGCCCTAGTTATGTCACATTGATGGAGGTGTCATAGTTCTGAGTCATGGGGGCCACCCAGTTAAAGACACGGTTATCCTAACCCCAAGCCCTGCTTGCAGGTATGTGAGATCATATAATTTTGAACAGTAGGATAAGAGTGGAATTGATAAATGTAACTTTTGTTACATTTGTTGTACTCTTTTTGGGGGGTTGGGGGGGAATGTACCTTATAGCTTTCAGGATTTTAGGCACCTGACCAGGGGTTGAACCAGGGCATTGGCAGTGAAAGCACCAAGTCATAACCTCAGGACCACCAGGAAATTCCCTAGACTTGGAAAGTTTTCTTTTCTTAAGAAGAAAATAAATGCACCCTCCTTCTTCCCTTTCTTCCTTTCCTCTGCTTGGAAAGTGATAGAAGGATCCAAAGCAGTTACCATAAACGAGAGGGAAGAAATTTAATGCTGAAGATATGTGTGCATGCATGCTCAGTCATGTCTGACTCTTTGTGACCCTAAGGACCGCAGCCACCAGCCTCCTCTGTCCATGGGAGTTTTCCAGGCTACAATATTGGAATGAGTAGGCATTTTCTCCTCCAGGGGTTCTTCCCAACCCAAGGATTGAACCCATATCTCCTGCATTGCGTGCACCAGCAGGGAAGCCCAATGTTGAAGATAACAGAAGAAAACAATAATAGATGCCTAGGTTCCCATTGAAAATGTCAGAGTTCCAGAAAAACATCCATTTCTGCTTTATTGACTATCCAAAGCCTTTGGCTGTGTGGATCACAATAAACTGTGGAAAATTCTGAAAGAGATGGGAATACCAGACCACCAGACCTGCCTCTTGAGAAACCTATATGTAGGTCAGGAAGCAACAGTTAGAACTGGAACACGGAACAACAGACTGGTTCCAAATAGGAAAAGGAGTACATCAAGGCTGTATATTGTCACCCTGCTTATTTAACTTATATGCAGAGTACATCATGAGAAACACTGGGCTGGAAGAAGCACAAGCTGGAATCAAGATTGCCAGGAGAAATATCAATAACCTCAGATATGCAGATGATACCACCCTTATGGCAGAAAGTGAAGAGGAACTAAAAAGCCTCCTGATGAAAGTGAAAGAGGAGAGTGAAAAAGTTGGTTTAAAGCTCAACATTCAGAAAACAAAGATCATGGCATCTGGTCCCATCACTTCTTGGGAAATAGATGGGGAAACAGTGGAAACAGTGTCAGACTTTATTTTGGGGGGCTCCAAAATCACTGCAGATGGTGACTGCAGCCATGAAATTAAAAGATGCTTACTCCTTAGAAGAAAAGTTATGATCAACCTAGATAGTATATTCAAAACCAGAGACATTACTTTGCCAACAAAAGCTCCAAAATCACTGCAGATGGTGACTGCAGCCATGAAATTAAAAGATGCTTACTCCTTAGAAGAAAAGTTATGATCAACCTAGATAGTATATTCAAAACCAGAGACATTACTTTGCCAACAAATGTCCATCTAGTTAAGGCTGTGGTTTTTCCGGTGGTCATGTATGGATGTGAGAGTTGGACTGTGAAGAAGGCTGAGCACCAAAGAATTGAAGCTTTTGAACTGTGGTGTTGGATAAGACTCTTGAGAGTCCCTTGGACTGCAAGGAGATCCAACCAGTCCATTCTAAAGGAGATCAGCCCTGGGATTTCTTTGGAAGGACTGATGCTGAAGCTGAAACGCCAGTACTTTGGCCACCTCATGTGAAGAGTTGACTCATTGGAAAAGACTCTGATGCTGGGAGGGATTGGGGGCAGGAGAAGAAGGGGACGACAGAGGATAAGATGGCTGGATGGCCTCACTTATTCAGTGTGAGTCTGAGTGAACTCCAGGAGTTGGTGATGGACAGGGAGGCCTGGTGTGCTACTACTCATGGGGTTGCAAAGAGTCGGATACAAACGAGCGACTGAACTGAACTGAAGTTCCCATCATTCCCTATCACCTCAGTCCTGAACTACTTATATTCAGATTGCTGCAAAGAAATAGCCTATCTTATTTAAGCCACTGTTATTTTTAGATGTTTTTCAACAGTATTCTAACTAAATCTGCATCTCAAAATTAGTGTGTTCACCTCTCTAGTTACTAGATTTTTTTTCTTTTTACTTAAAAACCACACTCAATCCTTCACCACATCCTATCAGCAATGCTTCAGACCTTACCCCCAAATCTCCTACTGCTCTCTCCCTCCATACCCACCACTCTAATTCCAGCCACCAGCATCTCTCACCTGCAGTAACCTCCCATTCATTCCTTAGGTTTACACTTGACCCTTCTACAACCCATACTGTATCTAACTAAAGAAGAGACACTTGAAAACACAATACAGGTCAGATCACTGCCAGGTATAAACCTTTCCTTTTCACATAAAATAAAATCCAGACTCTCTCCCATGACATACAAAGTGCAATATGATCTGACCCCTGCCTACTTCCCATTGTCAATTCTTGCCCATCTCTTCGGTGTTCAGTCAGGCTGCTGCTAAGTCGCTTCAGTCGTGTCCAAACTCCCTCCATACCCACCACTCTAATTCCAGCCACCAGCATCTCTCACCTGCAGTAACCTCCCATTCATTCCTTAGGTTTACACTTGACCCTTCTACAACCCATACTGTATCTAACTAAAGAAGAGACACTTGAAAACACAATACAGGTCAGATCACTGCCAGGTATAAACCTTTCCTTTTCACATAAAATAAAATCCAGACTCTCTCCCATGACATACAAAGTGCAATATGATCTGACCCCTGCCTACTTCCCATTGTCAATTCTTGCCCATCTCTTCGGTGTTCAGTCAGGCTGCTGCTAAGTCGCTTCAGTCGTGTCCAACTCTTCACGACCCCATGGACTGCAGCCTTCCAGGCTCCTCCGCCCATGGGATTTTCCAGACAAGAGTACTGGAGTGGGTTGCCATTGCCAGTCATACTAGTCTTCTTTAAATTCCTTGATAATCCAAAGGGTACTCCCTTTGCAATAGGCCCTGTGCGCCTCATATTTCCTCTACCTAGATTATACCTTCCTCTGATCTTTATTTTCTGACTTCATGCACTGAGAATGACCAAAAGCATCCAAATGAGCAACTTTATAGCCCTACCTAATTTGAATCTTGCTTCCCAGGGTAAAACATAATTTGTGGGTGATACACATTACTTCCTCTAAAAACAGCCTCAGGGATAAAAGCTTATAGACTGCTGAGCAGGGAAAGTCACAAAGCAAAAAAAAAAAAAAGTGTTAGAAACGAACTAGAATTTGACCTTTTGTTTCACAGTCTAACACTCCCTCTATCTCATCATGGAAGATATCTACTAAAACAAACTTGCAATTTTCAAAGATTTAAAAAGAAATTAAAAGAAGGTTGGCTATCCAGCCTCTAGAATATAATACTGCAGAACTTAAGATATAAGCCTGAAAAGCTGTGGAAGAATTTTGAAAAACATGGTGAAGGAAATGGCAACCTATTCCAATATTCTTGCCTGGGAAATCGCATAGACAGTGTAGACTGGCAGGCTACAGTCTACAGGGTCCCAAAGAGTCAGGCACAACTAAGTGACTGAGAGAGAGAGGGAGAAATACATACAAAAGAGTCTTGAGAATAAAATTACTACATGTTATTTGTATAAACATTGGGATTTAATTAACAAAACGTTCAGGCCAAATATCAATCACTCTGGGAGCCGAGAGTGTGTAAGTTATGTGCAGTGGACACCAAAGTGTTATCTCCTTTCAGTTAATACTTTTCTCATCTTTGTGGCTATAGGAGAAAGAATAAAGCAGAAAACATATATTCTAAATACAGCAATGTTTAATACTTTAAACTTCATTCAGGAGAAACGTGGTAATATATATTACTTTGGAAATAATGAAAATTACAGTATTTAGATGGAAAGAAAAAAAGAGAGAATCTGAGTGCATGTGTGTTTCCTGAGTCAGAAAGACGTGAATTAAAGATACTGTGTTATTGGCAGTAGAATCTATTGTTATTTACGTCATGGTGGGAACTTTGTTTCTCCTTATTCCAAGGATTTAACTGTTAAGAGAGTGAGCTAGTGACCATTTAGAAAAGAACTGAAAAAGAGGATTAACAAGATCATGTTCTAAGTATAATAATACAGAAAGAGTATGGCCTCCGATCAGCACCTCTACTCTTCCTAAGCTGGGTTTCCTCAGACAAGCTGCTTAATCTAAGTTTCTCCTCTGCATCTGTGAACAAGAAACTGTCAAGTAATCTGTACTTAATATGTATTCAAAAAAAAAAATGGTATAGCTCCCTAGTAGGTCACCTCAATCATCACCTTTCTGGACCTTTTGCAAGTTTCACACTTTGTAAGTCAATTGTAACATACAAAGTCCCTGTAACAGCCCAGAGTACTGGGGTTTTTGTTTTTAACTTTTATATTGGAGTATAGTTGATTAATAACGTTGTGATAGCTTCAGGTGAACAGCAAAAGGACTCAGCCATACATATAGATATATCCATTCTCTTCCAAGCTCCTCTCCCATCCAGGCTGCCACATGAGATTGAGCAGAATTCCCTGAGCTATACAATAGGTCCTTGTGATAACTTACAGTGAATGATGTCAGATTCCTGATCTCCAAAGAAGATTTAGCTTCAAGACCAGGGACCAGGCTGATCACTCAAGAGCTTTTGTGTAGCAGAATTCTATTAAAGTATAAAAAAGGACAGAGAAAACTTCTGACATAGACATCAGAAGAGGGACAGACAGTGCCCCCTTGCTAGTCTAAGTAAGGGAGTTATATACTTTTTAAATTGGTTATTTCAATAAATCAAAAGAATGTCTCAAGGTTGTGGAGATCTTACTAGACCCACTCCCATAATATGGACTTCCCTCGTGGCTCAGAAGGTAAAGCGTCTGCCTACAATGTGGGAGACCCAGGTTCAATCCCTGGGTCAGTAAAACCTCCTAGAGAAGGAAATGGTAACCTGCTCCAGTATTCTTGCCTGGAATATCCCATGGATGGAGGAGCCTGGTAGGCTAGAGTCCATGGGGTCACAAAGAGTTGGACATGACTGAACGACTTCACTTTCCTTTCTTTTCCCATAATATACATTTTAAGATGACAGGATTAGTCAGCTTTTCAAGAAGGAGAAACTGTCCTCAAGCAGGCTATATTGTTGTTATGTAATCCTTACTTAAAGGAATGTAGAAGAACAAACTTGTCCTTTCCTCCTCCTTGAGAATTCTAGACCCCTTCTCCTCTTCAAGAGCCTCAGACACCTTTATCCTCCTTGGGGACCCCAGAATTGTCAACCTGCCTAGGAACTGATTCTCACATTCCATCCCCGCCTCTCGCCCTTTTCTTTTAGGAGAATTATGTTGCCAAGGGAATGGGGCATCATTTTCATTCCATAACTACTTCCTTCTGTGATGGGGCATTGTCCTTAAGTTGTTGAGGCAACATATTTTCCTAACCCTCATACTGAGCGTCTACGATCCAGGGGCCCCAAGTAATAGCTGCAGGAGGCTGTGGCACTCGTAGGAGCCTGGATGACATTTGTAACTTAAAAGCTTTCAAACAGTTAGAAACAAATGCCATTTTATAGTTACAGATGTAAGGCAAAATAGTCATTAAACCAAGTTAAAACATAATCAAAATTAAGAGTCACATTATGTCCATAGTTACATTTAGTCCTCTTAGGATTTTTAGATGTTATCAGATCAAGAAGAGGTGTCACATATGATTGTTGTTGGTGAAGATATTCACAGACTTAAAGAAAGTCCTTTCCTTGAAGTGGAAAAACCCACTGTGGGAAGCCTTCAATTGATAAGGAGGTTGAAAAGCTGAAAGCTGAGTCACACAGTTAATTCTAAGGCTTTAGGATCTATGAAATATCTATGCATAAAAACTTTGTCATTGAGATAATCCCATTTGGGGGGAGCAGTTCGAGCCCTCACTAAAGGTATTGGTAAAACTTCAAACCAACTGTCTTGTGTTTCCTGAGTTAGCGCAGATGCCTCTTAATAATGCCATTAGCCTTTTTCTACCTTTCCTGAAGTCTGGGGTCTCCAGGAACAGTGTAAGTGATATTCTATTGCTAGAGCTTTCAACACCCCTTGATTTACATCAGCTTTAAAGACGGAGCCATTGTTGCTCTGAACTTTAGAGTTTAAGATCTCACTTACATCATGAGAAGTCAGTACAATAAGATTTCACCCAAAAATATACAAGCAACTTATGCAGCTCAAGTCCAGAAAAATAAATGACCCAATCAAA
>SJYC01011026.1:0-42602 GCA_006408675.1 Madoqua kirkii | reverse complement strand
TTTGGAAGGAATGATGCCAAAGCTGAAATTCCAGTACTTTGGCCACCTCATGCGAAGAGTTGACTCATTGGAAAAGACTCTGATGCTGGGAGGGATTGGGGGCAGGAGGAGAAGGGGATGACAGAGGATGAGATGGCTGGATGGCATCACTGACTAGATCAACGTGAGTCTGAGTGAACTCTGGGAGTTAGTTGGTGATGTACAGGGAGGCCTGGCGTGCTGCGACTCATAGGGTCGCAGAACTGGACACGACTGAGCAACTGAACTGAACTGAAACCTTCTAAGGAGGGAACAGACCCAGACTCTGAAAACTACAAAATACTGATGAAAGAAATTGAAGATAACACAAACAGATAGAAAGATATACTGTACTTTTTATTGGAAGAAGCAATATTGTTAAAATAATCATACTGCCCAAGGCAACCTACAAACTGAACGCAATGTACATTTTTCACAGAAGCAGAACAAACGCTTTAAAAATGTGTATGGAAATACAAAAGACTCCAAAAAGCAAAACAATCTTAAGAAAGAACAGAGCTTGGAGGAGTTACTCTTGCTAACTTCAGTTTATACTTACAAAATTATGTAATTATGTAAAATTATGTCTTAGTCAGCTTGGGCTACCATACAAAAGACCGCATATTGTGTGCCTTAAATATGCGATAATTATTCCTTATATCTTTAGAGGCTGGAAAGTCCAAGATCAAGGTGTCTGCAAAACTGATATCTATGAGAACTCCCATCAAGGCTTACAGAAGCCTGTTTTCCTGCTGTGTCTTCACATGCTGGGGAAAAGAAGATTGGGGTATCAGTTTTTCTTCTTGTAAGGACACATCCCATCATGGGGCACTACTCTCACAAACATATCTAAACCTAATAGTTATTTTCCAAAGGCCTCACTTCCTAACACCATCACTTTGGGGATGCCAACTTCAAGGTGAATATTGCAAGGGGAGGCAAACTAAAGTCTGCAACAAACGGCCTTGACAAATAGAGGAGAGAAGTAAATATGCATGTTAATATCTAACTGTATTTTTAAGAGAACAAAGTAACTGCAAAATATAAAACAAAATAAGACACCTTACTTTATATCACTCACTCAGTCATGTAAATAAATCTTGCAAATAATATTGTTTAGATTAATCCCTGCATTACACAAATAGTTGCAACACTGATCAAAGAACAAAAATTAAACTATCTTTTGGTATTATATAATTAATGAAAAAGTGTATTCCTTAGGTATTTTAATTGAGTAATCACATAATTAAAATGAATACTTTCAGGAAGATTAAATAAATTTTATACAGATCACTGCAGTTGCTCAGTCATGTTCGATTCTTTGCCACCCCAAGAATCCCAGCACACCAAGCCTCCCTGTTCCTTACCATCTCTCGGAGTTCACTCAGACTCACGTCCATCGAGTCCATGATGCTATCCAGCCATCTCATTTTCTGTTGTCCCCTTCTCCTCTGCCCTCAATCCCTCCCAGCATCAGAGTCTTTTCCAATGAGTCAACTCTTCACATGAGGTGGCCAAACTACTGGAGTTTCAGCTTGAGCATCATTCCTTCCAAAGAAATCCCAGAGTTGATCTCCCTCAGAATGGACTGGTTGGATCTCCTTGCAGTCCAAGGGACTCTCAAGAGTCTTCTCCAACACCACAGTTCAAAACGATCAATTCTTCGGTGCTCAGCCTTCTTCACAGTCTAACTCTCACATCCATGCATGACCACAGGACAAACCATAGCCTTGACTAGACGGACCTTAGTCGGCAAAGTAATGTCTCTGCTTTTGAATATACTATCTAGGTTGGTCATAACTTTCCTTCCAAGGAGTAAGCGCCTTCTAATTTCATGGCTGCAGTCACCATCTGCAGTGATTTTGGAGCCCCCCAAAATAAAGTCTGACACTGTTTCCATTGTTTCCCCATCTATTTCCCATGAAGTGATGAGATTGGATGCCGTATCTTTGTTTTCTGAATGTTGAGCTTTAAGCCAACTTTTTCACTCTCCTCTTTCACCTTCATCAAGAGGCCCTTCAGCTCCTCTTCACTTTCTGCCATAAGGGTGGTGTCATCTGCATATCTGAGGTTATTGATATTTCTCCTAGCAATCTTGATTGCAGCTTGTGTTTCTTACAGTCCAGCATTTCTCACGATGTACTCTGTATAGAAGTTAAATAAGCAGGGTGACAATATATAGCCATGACATACTCCTTTTCCTCTTTGGAACCAGTCTGTTGTTCCATGTCCAGTGCTAACTGTTGCTTCCTGACCTGCATACAGATTTCTCAAGAGGCAGGTTAGGTGGTCTGGTATTTCCATCTCTCTCAGAGTTTTCCAGTTTGTTGTGATCCACACAGTCAAAAGCTTTGGCATAGTCAATAAAGCAGAAATAGATGATTTTCTGGAACTCTCTTGCTTTTTCCATGATCCAGTGGATGTTGGCAATTTGATCTCTGGTCTCTCTGCCTTTTCTAAAACCAACTTGAACATCAGGGAGTTCACGGTTCACGTATTGCTGAAGCCTGGCTTAGAGAATTTTGAGCATTACTTTACTAGCATGTGAGATGAGTGCAGTTGTGCGGTAGTTTGAGCTTTCTTTGGCATTGCCTTTCTTCGGGATTGGAATGAAAACTGACCTTTTCCAGTCGTGTGGCCACTGCTGAGTTTTCCAAATTTGCTGGCATCTTGTAGCACTTTCACAGCATCATCTTTCAGGATTTGAAACAGCTCAACTGGAATTCCATCACCTCCACTAGCTTTGTTCATAGTGATGCAGATGTCCTGAATTGATGCAAGATTAAAGTTGTAATTTTTTAAACTTTTGAAATAGTCTTTTTGAAAACTTAAAAAACACTATTTTAAAATAATATTTAGTTGAAGGATCTAGATAACAACAAGGTAAAAGTTAATACTTTCAATTACTCTGGCATTTACTGTTAAAGTCCTCCAGGATATTCTGAAGTAGTTAAAAATGTACATTTTTTTCATACATGTAAAATGGCCAAATATTTCCCTCTTGATAAAAAGTTTTGATTTTATGGAAAATGAGCTCTAGCCTAAGTATCATTAATTGTGCGATAACAATTATTTCCTGATATTATCTTTAATCATTTCATCCTAAATCATCTATAAACTTACTCTTCTATAGAATAGTACAGTTTCTAAAGGTCATTTCATAAGAAAAAAAGTTTCAGTGACAAAAAGGGTGAAAATTATATAATTTCTCATTATTACAAAATTCAAAGAAACAAGAGAGAAAAAAAGTAAGACTGTAAAAAACACTCTCTTTGATTGTAAGTAACATGCATAGTTTGTCCTTACCCTGTAATTTTGTTTTTTACCATAGAGTTTTTTTAAGGATCATTGAAAATGCAAGAGAATACCAGAAAAACATCTACTTCTGCATCTTTGATTATGCCAAAGCCTTTGACTGTGTAGGTCACAACAAACTGTGGAAAAATTTTAAAGAGATGAGAATACCAGATCACCTGACCTGCCTCCTGAGAAATCTGTATGCAGGTCAAGAAGCAAGTTAGAACTGGACAAGGAACAACAGATTGGTTCCAAATCGGGAAAGGAGTACATCAAGGCTGTACATTGTCACCCTACTTATTTAACTTATATGCAGAGTACATCATGTGAAATGATGGGCTGGATGAAGCACAAACTAGAATCAAGATTGCTGGGAGAAATATCAATAACCTCAGATATGCACATGATACCACCCTTATGGCAGAAAGTGAAGAACTAAAGAGCCTTTTGATGAAAGTGAAAGAGTAGAGTGAAAAAGTTTACTTTTGACTTAAAACTCAGCATTCAAAAAAAATGAAGATCATGGCATCCGGTCCGATCACTTCATGGCAAATAGATGAGGAAACAATGGAAACAGTGAGAGAGTTTAATTTGGGGAGCTCCAAAATCACTGCAGAGGTTAATTGCAGACATGAAATCAAAAGATACTTACTCCTGGGAAGAAAAGCTATGACCAACCTAGATAGCATATTAAAAAGCAGAGATATTTCTTTGCCAATAAAGGTCTGTCTGGTAAAGCTATGGTTTTCCCAGTAGTCACGTATGGATGTGAGAGTTGGACTGTGAAGAAAGCTGAGCACCAAAGAATTGATGCTTTTGAACCGTGGTGTTGGAGAAGACTCTTGAGAGTCCCTTGGACTGCAAGGAGATCCAATCAGTCCATCCTAATGGAAATCAGTCCTGAATATTCATTGGGAGGACTGATGCTGAAGCTGAAACTCCAATACTTTGGCCATCTGATGTGAAGAATTGACTTCTTGGAAAAGACCTTGATGCTGGGAAAGATTGAAGGCAGGAGGAGAAAGGGGTGACAGAGGATGAAATGGTTGGATGGCACCACTGACTCGATGGACGTGAGTTTGAGCAAGCTCTGGAAGTTGATGATGGACAGGGAAGCCTGGTGTGTTGCAGTCCGTGGGGTTGCAAAGCGTTGGACCTGACTGAGCAATTGAAGTGATAGTTTTTATATCAGTTATGAAAATCTAAATTGTTCAATCAAACGTATATATGTGTACATTTTTTTCTGTACAATTTGTAAACATGATTTGTAGGCAGTGTCTAGGTAAGGAGAGATTAACACACTTCACTCTATGGCCATAGGAGACAATGGTTAGAGCCAAGAACTGGCACTAAGCAAAGGTGAATTTAAGCCGGTCATTATCCTGCCTTCCAAGAGCCACGGAGGAACTGGCGTGAAGAATAAAAGATGAATTCAAAGGAAACAGAATTACTGGAAAATGTAAAGGAAGTGAAGGGGAAGGGGATTACTTCATTGCCAAAAAGACTTAGTATCTTAACTCCAAATTTGTTAGTTAATGAGAAGCCAATTGAGCAGTAAATAAATTTCCCATTATGACACTTTAGTTGTGATAAAAGAAGCTACCTGAAAATAAAAACCATGTTTTAAAACAGGTATTTTCTTATTACAATGTGAAGGTGGCAAAAAGAATAAATCACAGGTCATACATTCAACAAGCATAAAATCTAGGATGGAAGGCAAAATGTAAGTGACTAAAAAGTGTCTATAATAAAACACATCATGGAAGCAAGAAGACTAGGCAAGATACTGGGCAAAGATGATAATCGCCATCCATTTAAGCATTACTATCACTTCTTAATATTAAAAATGTAATAATTAGTTCATAATGATATGCTTATAAATTGATAGTTTAATTTACAGTACTTTTAAATTATATTATATATGTATATAATAAAGGTAACATATAATAAAATAATATTAACAATTTATGATGAAAATAGGAGAATCCTCCTCATTCCACTAGAAATAAGTCATTTTCCTTAAGAGAATAAAATCATTCAATTAATTGTAATTTTTATCATATCAATAAAAATGATTAATGATTCAAATTTCATTGTTTCAGAATTGTATTATATAAGGCAATTTGACCAAGATTACTACATGGGTAGAGATTTATTTTTCTTGCATACTGTTTCTAAAATCACAATAACACTGAATTGCCCATATGCTTAGATATTTTAGAGAATACTGAATTACTGTGTTCTTTGCATATAAGCATATGCTTATGTCATCCATATGAGAGTATCAGAGTTTCATGTTGGCAAAATCATGGTTTGTGGTTTCTTTATGTTTCTTTTTGTTTTCAGCTCTCTATTCTTCTGAGGACAAAAGTGGCCTTCTGCAAACTAGAATTAGCACTGCTTTCAACATTTTTGGTTTTCTCCAAAAGATAAATGCTATTTAACTCAGTACAGATAGGATTTTAGTGCTAAGTGAAACTGCTGCATTTGTTCTCCAAGATTTTTCTAATAATAATTGTGCTACTCCATTCTTCCCCAGCTAGAATTCTTAAGTAGATTTAGTGGGAGTTTTTGTACAGCATATAAAATATAATCATAACCTTTAGAATCTAATTTCTCCTTCAACTAATAGTCTTTAGAGTGGATCATTCAAGATTTTTCCCTCTTAGTTCTTATACTCCTATCTAAATCATTATTTAACACCTCTTAGAGTCCTTTATCTGATCATCATTTCTCAAAATTCTTAAGCATGACAGCCTCCTGAAATACCCACTAAAAAGCCATATACTTAATTTCTGTACAGGGACTGGGTACCATATTATTCTCCTATAAATCATCAGTTTCATCTTCCCAGGCTTGGAGAGAGCACACACAAGGATGCCATTCACTTACCAAGCCCACATTTATTACAGCGCACTATTTAATATTATTCAGGAAGCAGGACTCTCCTGTCAAAAGAAGACGTGTCAAATGAAGTCTGCACATTCAGGAGATTTTAGAGCAAAGGCAGCTTTGGTTCAGTAGGTATCTCTTTGTACTTAAGAACCTAAGCCCAGATGTGTTCATCTGTAAAGCCGTAGAATAGGTGTGATGGAGTTTCACAGTGAACATGTGGCAGACACATGGATACACTAACTCCTATCACTTCACGATACATCCACTCCTCGGAGGAATGATTTAAGAA
The DNA here is from genome assembly GCA_006408675.1 of Madoqua kirkii. Classification (NCBI taxonomy): domain Eukaryota; kingdom Metazoa; phylum Chordata; class Mammalia; order Artiodactyla; family Bovidae; genus Madoqua; species Madoqua kirkii. The sequence continues at coordinate 36,103 of SJYC01011026.1, read as the reverse complement.
TAGCAATATCCTGGGGACTGGCCACTCAGTAAGCATTTATTGAGTGCCCACTGCAGTCTTCATCACAAGTCAGGCAAAAACTGTCTCTGCAGCTCTTATTACTTTGAGGTCACTATTGTTTTCTTCATAGGGCTTGATCTGAGGAATAAAGAAGATCCAGGTGGGTCTCCTCCGACATTTACTCTCACGTGAAACAACTCTCAAAAGGGCTCAAGTGCAAGTATTTAAAATAAATCTGGCCAAAAAGAAAAAAAAAATGGAAGGAGGGAACTCATAATTCCACTTCTGCTCTGTCTAGATCCAGACTTTTTCATGATTTTTTTCTGTGTAGCTACTGTTTTAAGCAACTAAATATTGTACATGAATACTGGAAAAGTGATGCTCTAATAAGACTGGCCAAGGTAAAGTTATTTAAGCAGACATGATTGACTGTGTATGTGTTACTAAAAGTGAAGAAAATTCAGCAATTAAAAGAGAAGGAAAAGGTTGAGAATTTTGTTTACAGGTAAATACATCTTGCATTAGCATCCTACGTTAAGAATTAAACCCAACCACATCAACCCCAAAAAAGGAAAAAAAAAAGTATCATTCTTAGTACTTGGTATATAACAATTTCCATATCTTAAGCCAATTTTGGAAAGAAGTGAAAAGTATACATGAGATTTTAAACTAGTTCAATGGACTAGGCAGAGAGGTATACAGAGGCTACAGGAAGAGGGCCTTCGGATTTTTTCTAAATTATCTCACATTGTGCCTTGCTCTGCACTATCTTTTCACACCTATAAATCTCTTGAAAGTAAATACACAATCTTAGAGTATCTGTGCATATCGCAAAAGATAGATGGAAAAGTGCCTTTCAAACCCCTAGAAGCAGCAGCAAGGGAGAATGACTGTTCAGCAGCTTCTATGTAAACACTTCACGGATGACATCATTAGATCACCTTACCTATTGTTTATCCAAGGCTGATCAAGAAATAGAGCTGGGCAAGAGGAGAGGGAAGAACAGGGGCCAAAGGAGGGACAAAGACAGTGAGTTGTAAAGACTGGGAAATTTTGTATTTCTTAGCCTTTATTGTATTTCAATGCCTTTAAACAGCGAAACCACAGAATAGAATTCCAATTTTGTTCTTTATTTCTTTCTTACTTGAGGTCCTCAAAAAAGTCTTCAGTGCACACGCTGCGCTTTCTGACATCTCCTTTTTTATTTCTTTCTTTCCTTGGAATGCTATTCTTTTCTCATGAACCAAAAGTGACTTTCTTCAAGATGGACTTCAGATCCCATCTTTAAGAAAACAGTTCCAGGTGGGCTCTGCTCAACATGACCTCTACTGTGTAGTTCAGTTGTTTCAGTTGTTATTTGTTAATAAATCTGATTCAGATGCATATGCTGGTGGCTTGAACTCCAAAGGGTTTATCTCAACAGATAAATGAAAAATGGTGGTAAGCAGTGCAAGAAGGGCATAGGGCAGGGGTCAGTAAACTACTGCCCTTTTTATAGGAGCAGGATCCTAGACATTCACATAGCTTTTGTCTATAGCTGGAGAAGGCAATGGCACCCTACTCCAGTATTCTTGCCTGGAAACTCCCATGGACAGAGGAGCCTGGTAGGCTGCAATCCATGGGGTTGCGAAGAGTCCGACACAACTGCGCGACTTCACTTTCACTTTTTACTTTCATGCATTGGAGAAGGAAATGGCAACCCACTCCAGTGTTCTTGCCTGAAGAGTCCCAGGGATGGGGGAGCCTGGTGGGCTGCCGTCTATGGGGTCGCACAGAGTCAGACACAACTGAAACGACTTAGCAGCAGCAGAAGCAGCATTATCTATAGCTGCTTTCCATTGCAGTAGCAGAGTTGAGCAGCTGCAAACCTTTATAGGAAAAGCTTGCCCACTCTCAGTTCAGATACTGTATTTAATGTCATTGAGGACTCAAGTCTCCTTTACCTTCTACTCCAACATCCTCAGTAACAAACTTTTATCCTCAAGGCTGGTCAAAAAAAGCAACCTGGACACATTTAGGCAAGGATATCTCCACGAATAAAGATTACATATTATCTTCCTCCCATTTGGATTATAACTTGCCAGAGGATGAGAATTATGCTTTATATTTACTTACATTCAAGATATTTTGCATTGTGAAAAGCAAGAAATAGTTTTATCACTCTACAAAAAAATCAGAAGAAAAAACTCAGGGACATTTCTGATATTCTGTCTTCACTTCTCAGAAATAAATTACCGATAAGATAGTATTTTTTTTACACATTCCTTACTGTGCATAATCTACAAATTCCACTTGGAAAGTAAAAGAAACAGTGCTATTCTAGCATGTCAAATAAAATATAATCATGTCTTCTTGTCCTTCCATCATCGTCATTATTATTTTAAAACAAGGATACTTCAAATGCCATTTTATTCTCCTTGCCCTGTATTTTCCTAGTGTGCTTTTCTGTACACATCAAAAAGCATTCCGGTGATTCCAAGAAAGTTTAGTTTTATATGATGGATATAGTCTTGGGGTCAGGGAGGAGGGAGAAGCATTAGACCCTAATTTAAACATACTATGTGTTTAATTATTTCACAATTATCTCATAGGCTGCAGTAAGACGAAAAAGTTGAAGCTGGAGCAGAATTTGAATAATGTGGGAATTCCTTTCCCTTTTTTTTTAAGTAGAGGAGGGGGTTTTCTCTGTGGGGAGGGGGCCAGGCAGCCCACCTGCCCTCACTCTCCATGCACCCAGCTCCAATGCTGTACCTTCTTGCCCCCACTGTCTTTCATTTTTTAAGGACAAAGCACTCATAAGGTTATAATGAACTCAAGTTAATTTTAAGCTTTTGGTTTGGCTTTGCTTGGGTGATTGTTTTTTGACAATATGAATATTCACAAGGAAGCAACCCAAGTGCCCATCAACAGTCGGTTAGATGGAGAAGATGTGATATATATATGTATATAATATATATATGTATATACACACACATACAAAGGAATATTAGCCACACAAAAAGTGAAATACTGCCACTTGCAGCAACATGGACAGACCTAGAAAGTATTATGCTTAGTGAAGCAAGACTAAGATAAATACTGTATGATATCTCCTATATGTAGACTTTAACAAATAATACAAATGTATGTGTGTGCAAAACAGAAACAGAGTCACAGATACAGGAAACAAACTGTGGCAACCAAAGGGTGAGGGGATGGGAGAGGAACAAGTAAGGGGTATGGAATTAACAGATACAAACTAGTATATATAAAATAGATAAGCAACAAGGATATACTGTATAGCACAGGGAAGCATGGCCATTATCTTATGTAACGTAACGGAGCATAACCTCCAAAACTACTAAAACACTATATTATTCCTGAAACTAATATAATATTCTAAATCAACTATACTTCAATTAAATATATTAATGTATAAAGGTTTTCCACTGGATAACTGTTCTCATGGTGATTATGCTATGTGCAATAAATAACTATTCAACCAGTTTTTTTGTTTGTCCATTTGTGGAAAGAATTAGGCTCAATAAAATATAAAATATATATCACTGTAGAAACGGATTCATGTTTCTTTATCAGTTATCTGTAATGACAACCATCGAAGACTCTTAGGTAGAGACTTTTGAACGTTTTTATTCAAAATTATAACAACATCAGACTAACCGTTGTGACGTTACATGTCTATTTCTAACCAGGTGCAAACGTTTGATATTTACTTCATATTATTCTTATTCTTTGTGGAAAAAAACAAATGGGATACCATCTTTTGTTGTCACAGCCTCTACAAAGTTATTAGGAAGGGTAAGAATATACAACTTTTGTAAAAAAAAAAAAATGACAGTTTATCTACATATACTCTGTGTTCTGATTTTGGAAAGACTTTCACGCTCCTTTGATATGAATTACATGATGAAGATACCTAACTTAAATAAGCATTACAAGTACAAATACAAAAGTTTTCTGCATCCTACATCATGTCTCTGCTTCACTCTGATAACAGGTGACAATAGCCTTGCCTTGAGAAAGTCATTTAGTTTACTTTGATCCTGACAATGCACAAGAAATACTTTCATCATTGACACTGATTTGTTATGCATTTGATTTTTTGATGAAATAGAGGGATAAATCCCTCCTTGTTCTATTAGTATGATGGCATAGCATTACAAATTACATGTTTGTTTTCCAGTATAATATAAATGACACTAGAGAAGGCAATTTATTCTAAAACCATAGTATAAACTCCTATATTTTCAAACAGCTGATGTAATCAAGTTGATAAACCATGAACCAGGCTTATTTAAATGAGTTGTCTTTTGGCATATGGAGAGAATTATTTTCTGCTATGAAAATCAAACAAGCTGTTAGTGAATCACAGAAGACAAATATAGAAAACTGCCTTGTGAAACCACATTTCAGGAGAATCCATTGCCCATAGCAATGATAAAAGAACAACTGGAATAACCAGAAAGAAATGTGTCTGTCTTAATAATAGGTTCTAAATATTGTTCTAAACAAATTAAATATTAATCACACCAATCACATAAATGTTTGAATAACTGAAATATATATAGTACTGCCAAGGCTCCACAAAATTAAAACTGTTTCCAGGAGTAATGGTGGATTAGATTCTTTGCCTGCTCTTGTCACCGAAAAACAACTAAAATGCTGAATAAAATATTTTTCTAATCTTTGAAAGCACACTAATGAACTGACAAAAGCACCAAGAAATATAAAGAAGTTAAAAAGAAAGTAGAAGCTGTTTCTCAGAGAACTAAGAAATGCACTGAAGCTTACTTACAAACAGAGGGAAAGATTTTGTTGACCAAGAGAAATTCAGCTTGAGTTTCCATAGTCTTTGAGGAAATGGATGCCAGAAGAAAAGCCCAAGCAATATCCAAGGCAGAGAGGCTACCAGTAAACTTCCCAATATTCCTGTGAACTCAAAGGTATTATACCTTTGATTTAGGTATAATCCTTAACCCCAAATGTCTACTATGGAATATTTCCAGAAAACTGGCCAAGGGAAACTTACTGCTGAGACTGAGATAGCATCCACGGCAGGGAATTTGCAACCACCGCGTGTCTTCCCTCAGTGTCCAACCAGTGCAAAAATTTCAACTTAAGAATTTGATTTAGGGACTACCCTGGTGGTCCAATAGCTAAGACTCTATGCTTCCAATGTAGGGGATCTGAGTTCAATTCCAGGTCAGAGAATTTATAGCACAACTAAGACACGGTGCACCAATAAATGAATTAATTTTTTTTTAAAAGAAAGAATTTGATTTAAAGTGGTCATGGATTGGAAATGCCTCAGATTGCTGGAACAAATGTAAATCATTACTGGAGGAAAAAAAATTATTTAAATCCCCAATACTGAAACAAAAAGTTTCAATAAATAGGAGCATATGATTATACAGTAGAAATAACAAATAGATTCAAGGGATTAGATCTGATAGACAGAGTGCCTGAAGAACTATGGACAGAGGTTTCTGACATTGTACAGGAGACAGGGATCAAGACCATGCCCAAGAAAAAGAAATGCAAAAAAGCAAAATGGCTGTCTGGGGAGGCTTTACAGAGGCCTTACAACTGAGAAAAGAAGAGAAGCGAAAGGAAAAGAAGAAAAGGAAGATACACTCATCTTAATGCAGAGTTCCAAAGAATAGCAAGGAGAGATAAGAAAGTCCTCCTCAGTGATTGATGCAAAGAAAAAGAGGAAAACAATAAAATGGGAAAGGCTAGAGATCTCTTCAAGAAAATGAAACACACCAAGGGAACATTTCATGCAAAGAAGGGCACAATAAAGGACAGAAACACTATGAACTTAACAGAGGCAGAATATATTAAGAAGAGGTGGTGAGAATACACAGAAGAACTATACAAAAAAGATCTTCACGACCCAGATAATCAGGATGGTGTGATCACTGACCTAGAGCCAGACATCCTGGAATGTGAAGTCAAGTGGGCCTTAGGAAGCATCACTATGAACCAAGTTAGTGGAGGTGATGGAATTCCAGTTGAGCTCGAATTAAATCCTAAAAGATGATGCTGTGAAAGTGTTGCACCCAATATGTCAGCAAATTTGGAAAACTCAGCAGTGGCCACAGGAATGGAAAAGGTGAGTTTTCATTCCAATCCCAAAGAAATGCAATGCCAAAAGATATTCAAACTACTGCACAATTGGACTTATCTCACACACTAGCAAAGTAATGCTCAAAATTCTCCAAGCAAGGCTTCAACAGTATGTGAAACAAAAATTTCCAGATGCTCAAGCTGGAATTAGAAAAGGCAGAGGAACCAGAGATCAAACTGCCAACATCTGTTGCATCATATAAAAGCAAGAGAGTTCCAGAAAAGCATCCACTTCTGCTTTACTGACTATGCCAAAACCTTTGACTGTGTGGACTATGACAAACTGGAAAACTCTTGAAGAGACAGGAATACCAAATCACCTTACCTGCCTCATGACAAATCTGTATGCATGTCAAGATGCAAGAGTTAGAACCAAACATGGAACCTCAGACTGGTTCCAAATTGGGAAAGAAGTACATCAAGGCTGTACATTGTCACCCTGTTTATTTAACTTATACGCAGAGTACCTCATGTGAAGGGTCAGGCTGGATGAAGCAAAAGCTGGATTCAAGATTGCTGGGACAAATATTAATAACCTCAGATATGCAGATGACACCACCCTCATGGAAGAAAAGTGAAAAGAAACTAAAGAGCCTCTTGATAAAAGTGAAAGAGGAGAGTGATAAAGTTGGGTTAAAACTCAACATTCAAAAAACTAAGATCACGGCATCTAGTCCAGTCACTTCATGGCAAATAGATGGGGAAACAATGGAAACAGTGACAGACTTTATTTCCTTGCGCTCCAAAATCACTGTAGATGGTGACTGCAGTCATGATATTAAAAGGCACTTGCTCCTTGGAAGAAAAGCCATGACCAACCTAGACAGCATATTAAAAAGCAGAGACATTACTTTGGCAACAAAGATCTGTCAGTCAAATCTATGGTCATGTATGGATGTGAGAGTTGGACCATAAAGAAAGCTGAGCACTGAAGAACTGATGTTTTTGAACTGTGGTGTTAGAAAAGACTCTTGAGAAACTCTTGGACTGCAAGGAGATCCAACCATTCTATCCTCAATGAAATCAGTCCTGACTATTCAATGGAAGGACTGATGCTGGAGCTGGAGCTCCAATCCTTCGGCCACCTGATGCAAAGAACTGACTCATTATAAAAGCTGCGAAAGATTGAGGGCAAGATGAGAAGGGGATGACAGACGATGAGATGGTTGGATGGCATCACCTGCTCAATGGACATGGGTTTGAGTAGGCCCTGGGAGTTGGTGATGGACAGGGAAGCCTGGAGTACTGCAGTCCATGGGGCCGCAAAGATGACTGAGGGGCTGAATTGAACTGAGGAGCATTCTGTCAAAAAAGCACAAGGAAACAAAACACCTTGAGGGACAGCAATTTCAGTGCTTCAAAAGTCGTGAGGTGTTGGGATTGTCAGACATAGAATACCATGTAACTGTGCTTTATAAAACTGAAAGAACTAATATCAAGTTTAAGGCAAAAATACAATAAAATGACAAAAAAGAACAAAAAGCAAAAAGTAATTACCAAATATATATGAAACATAAATACATAGAGTTCTAGAAAATAAAATTAAAACACATTAAAAGTCAATGAGTGAGATTAAAGATTAGAACACTTGAGGACAGAAATAGTAAATTCCAATTTGTAGAAATTCTTTTAGAAAGCAATCCAGAGGTCACCACAGAAATACAAATATGTGGATATAAACAACAGATTTTAAAATATAAAGACCAAGTCCAATTTATATTCCGCTGCAGTTGCATAAAGGGAAAAAAGAAGAAATAAAGCAGAAACAATTTTAAAACATGTAGATGTGTATAAGAGACAGGGCTATACCTCAGGAAGAAGGGAAGTGACCCAATATAAAATATTTGAGTCACAAAAAGGAATAAAAAGAAAAAATGGTAAACATGTAAGACTAAATAAAAATTAATATTTTATAGCAATAATTATATCCTGATGATTTTTAAAATACATATATAAAATGAATACATATATAAAATAATGTATGAGATTAAAATAGTATATAAATCCAGAGGATTCATAACAAGCAACAAGCTTTTTTTTAATTCTCACATACTTGTAAGGCTAATGATACGGATTAGCTTTAGACGCTGACGAATATAAAAAGCAGCAAGAGTAAGAGAATATGTTTTCTTACTATTCCATAAAGATGCAAATCAGCCAAGATGCCAGCATTTTAGAATAATCTGAAGAGAGTTACTAAAAATACTATTCAAAAGGGATGAGTATAACGCATGGGAACCTAAAGGGAGATTTCTGCATCCTGGGCTGTTACCACCTCCACTTCCAATGGGCTGAGAATCCCCAAGGAGAAAAGCCTACAGAAATGGCTTGAGAGGAACTGTAAAAGTGAATAAGGTGACAAAGTCAGCCAGAGACGACCACACAAAGAATACATATGCTGAATGCTTTTCCTCTCCATAATCACTGTGCTGCCAAGGTTTGTCATTAGCTGAATCCTATCAGGTAACAGGTGGCCAAAAATTACATTGATGCAGTTCCTACATATCAGTCTCCTGATGCAGAGACTCTGATGGAGAAGGCAAGAAAATGGACGTGAAGAGCAAACAGATTTCTAGGATTCATATATGAATAAGTTTCACTGCTGTGTTTTTTGTGTGTTGAGACAATAGGAAGAATGAATAGTTAAAATGTGGTGGATGCACAGCATGGAATTCTAGGCAGTAATTAGAAGGCAGACAAATTACAGTGAGTAAAAATGCAAATCTTAAAGTTTTCATGCTGAGTGAAAAAAATACAAAGAAGATGAAGATATCTAGCACAATAACATTTATCTAAGTTAAAAATACATGCATACAGAAACAACCTATAGTCAGTAAGACCACATAAAATCAAAAAGGTTCTTATGAGATAAATCACGATGAAAAAATAAGAAAAAAGGAATAAACATGAAAATATGTGCATGGTATAAGAGAAGATCTTTCACACAACCACTGGTAATAATGATAAAGTGCCATGAACTGAGGATTATAATTAATTCAGTGAGAAAATATACCTGATTAATCCAAAAAGAACAAGAGGAAAACATTATCTTGGAAATAAATATACCTTTGACTGCAACAAACATAAGATTACATAAAATATTATTAACTGTAAAAGAAGGATACTAAATAATGAGGAAAGTTTAAAAAGTTTTAATTCTCTAGAAAAATGTAAGGACTCTATCATAATATTGATTGAATAATATAACTTCTGAATATAAACATTAATAAAACAAGAGAAACAAATTCATAATCACACTGATAGATTTTGACACATCTAATTATTAATTAAGCAGACATAATAAATCATCAGTAATATGAAAGAGGTAAACACAAACATTCATAAATGATCTACACACACATAACAATGCACCCTAATATTTCAGAACACATATTAGTCTCAAGTTTACTATTTCTCATTTTGGTAATAATGGCTCTATTATAGACCAATTCAGACAAAATATAAAAACTATTAGTCCAAATACATTTAAGACACACTAACACAGAAGATTTAATGGGCAAATGTCTTGGAGCTTCACTTATTCCCACTTCTATTCTCAACATGTTTTCTGATTTGCTAAAAGCACAACTTTCTGCAATCTTAAGGGGCTATGGAGGCAACAATTAGTGTAACTGGGCTCTCCATGGAGGAAAAATCCTCTAATAAACACTTCAGGCTTTCAGCTGGAACAAATGAAAGGCTACATGCTAGGAGAATTGAACCAGAAATAGAGCAGATCTCATAAGACTGAGGCTCAGTCTAATTTGTCCCCTTCTAGGGGACAGGAAAGCATCCAGAAACTCATATTAGCATGAAAACTTTTCATCCCTCATATTCAACATCACCAAAAAATTACCCAAAGCACCAGGACACAAGACCAAATAATCAAGTGCCAATATGAGAAGACAGAAAAACACTTTCAGGTCACCCAGATGCTAGAGTTATCACAAGAACAAATAATTATTTCGTCTATTAAAAATAATAATAATAATGTGGAAAGTGTTATTTGATAACTGAAAACTATAGAAGAAGAATCAACTATGCATTCTTGAATGGATATATACAAAGTTGACATTAAGCAATAGAGGAGGCAGGATGAAGACATCAGAGTAGGAAGACTTTGAGCTCATCTCCCCCAGTGGAACAATCAAAACTGCCAGCACATGTAGAGCAACTCAGTGATCTGAAGACTAACACAACAGCTCCTCCACGACCAAGACTCTAAAGATAGAACAATCCACAGTCTCATAAGAAAGGAGAAGAAATCTAGTCATGAACCATACCTCTAGCATGTGACCCAGAAGAGGAGGAGGATATTATGGGCTCAGGGATCATCTCTAAGGAGCACAGGGTCCAAGGCCCATATGAGGCATGCCAGCCCTGGGGTCCAACACCAGGAAGAAAGTTCCCTTAGCTGTTTGAAAACAGAGCGGGGCTTACCACAGGGCAGTAAGAAACTGACATGAGCTCTGGAATAGCGCATGGAGGCACTTGCCTGCTCTCTGTCCCAGTGCAGGGGCAGTAGACAGAAATCTGCCCGATGCCCTGGCCAGCCGCCAGCCAGGACTGCTGCTGCACACCACCCCCAGCCAGGACCACGCTCCTGCCCCCGCCCCTCCTCTCTGGCATCTTTGCCATCAATGCACATACACTGAGGGAAGAGGGGAACCAACTCAGAAGTGCAGCTGTAACCCACCAGGCCCCAAAGAAGCCTCAAACCAAGGCAGGAATAGCCATCGCATTCACACATGCACATGCACCAGGAAAAGCAGAGCCAGCTCAAAAGTGGAGCCCAAGGCCCTCAGGCCCCTGCCGTGCCCTCAGTCAAGATGAAGACGTCTACTGCTCTGAAGCAAAGCCCGATGTCCTCAGGACTCCTCCTCTGGCCCCCACCCCACCTCCCAGGAGCCTAGAGACTGTCACTGAGCCTGGGAAAAGCCCAGCACACACCTGGCCTGGGCTCTAGCCCCTTCTAGTCCATCCCTACCTCCCATCAAGGTGGTGGCTGCCAGAGCACCCTGGGAGATAATGTATCCCCTTCACTTCGGATTCAGTTCCCAAACCAAAGCCAGTGGGCACACACAGACAGCATCAGGACTCTCCTACACAAGGAGACACCGTCAAGACTGGGATAGGTAACTGCTTTGCCTAATTTCACAGGGGTTTCTTAGGTGGTGCTAAAAAAGCAAAAACCAACTGATTAAGAAGAGATAAATAAATGTACCTGATAAAGAGTGCAAAGCCATAGTAAGGAAAATGCTCACTGAACTCAGGAAAGAACAGAGAAGCACACTGAAAATGTCAATAAATAACTAGAAAATATTTTTAAAAGAATAAATCAGAGCTGAGGAATACAATAGAGAAAATTAAAAGTGCACTAGAAGGAGTTAACAGCAGGTTGACTGACACAAAAGAACTCCTAAGCAATGTGGAAGTAAGAATAATGGGAAATCACCAAATCAGAACAAAAAAGAAAAAAAAAGTTTGAAGGAAGATAATCTAGATAATTTAAGGAACCTTGTAGACAACATCAAGCATCCCCAGTTCAGTTCAGTCACTCAGTTGTGTCCAACTCTGCGACTCAATAAATTGCAGCACGCTAGGCCTCTCTGTCCATCACCAACTCCCGGATTTCACTAAAACTCATGTCCATCGAGTCCGTGATGCCATCCAGCCATCTCATCCTCTGTCGTTCCCTTCTCCTCCTACCCCTAATCCCTCCCAGCATCAGAGTCTTTTCCAATGAGTCAACTCTTCGCATGAGGTGGCCAAAGTACTGGAGTTTCAGCTTTAGCATCAGTCCTTCCAAAGAAATCCCAGGGCTGATCTCCTTTATAATGGACTGTTTGGATCTCCTTGCAGTCCAAGGGACTCTCAAGCGTCTTCTCTAACACCACAGTTCACAACCATCAATTCTTCGGCTCTCAGCCTTCTTCACAGTTCAACTCTCACATCCATACATGACTACTGGAAAAACCATAGCCTTGAGTAGACAGACCTTTGTTGGCAAAGTATTATCTCTGCTTTTTAATATGATACCTAGGTTGCATCCTAACACTTGTATTTTAGAGATCCCAGGAGAAGAGAGAAAGGGACAGAAAATTTATTTGATGAAATTATGGCTGAAGGCTTATCTAACCTTCCTAACAGATCTCCAGGAATGGGAAACACAGAGAATTCCAAACAAGATAAACCTGAAGAGGATTTCCCTGGTGAATCAGTGGTAAAGAATCTGCCTGCCGATGCAGGAGACAGAGTTCAATTCTCTGATAGGAGAGGATTCCACATGCCTCATAGCAACTAAGCCCAGGTGCCACGACTATTAAGCCTGTGCTCTAGAGCCCAGGAACCGCAAATTACTGAAGACTGCAAACTCTAGATCCCCGTGCTCCACAACAAGAGAATCCTCACAATGAGAAGCCCACTCACCACAACTAGAGAGTAGTCCCCACCACCCCCCATAGCTCACTGCAACTAGAGAAAAGCTTGAGCACAACAAGGAAGACCCAGATCAGCCAAAAAATAAAAATAAAATAAAATAAAAAAAAACAAAAACAGATAAACCTGAAGAGTGGAGAAGGGAATGGCAACCTACTCCTGCATTCTTGCCTGGAGAATCCCATGGACAGAGGAGCCTGGCGGGCAACAGCCCATGGAGTTGCAAAGAGTCAGACACAACTGAAGCGACTCAGCACACCAAGGCTGAAGAGAGCCACACGAAAATACTTTAATTAAAATCTCAAAGGTTAAAAACAGAGAATTTTAAAAACAGCAAGAGAAATACAGAGTCACAAAAACAAGGGCACTCCCCTCAAGCTATCAACTGATTTTTCAGCACAAACTTTTCAGACCAAAAAGAAGATGCATGATATATTGTGCTGAAAGGGAAAAACAAACCACCTAGGACATCTACACAGTACAGCTATCATTCAGAACTGAAGGAGAGACAATCAGTTGTCCAAACAAACAAAAACTGAAGAGATCATCACCTCTAAATTGATCTTGCAAGAAATGTTAAGGGTCTTTTTAAGGGGGGTGCAAAAGCTATAGCAAGAAATTTAAAAATATAGGAAATGAAAAATCTCACTGGTAAAGCTAGTAAATAGAAAAGTAAATGACTTGATCAATTAAATAAGCTAGTATAAAAGTTAAAAGACATCTGCCAACTATTTTGGGACAGGATATTCAACATCATTAATCATCAGTCAGTCAGTTCACTCGCTCAGTCATGTCTGACTTTTTGTGACCCCATGAATCAAAGCATACCAGGCCTCCGTGTCCATCACCAACTCCTGGAGGTCACTCAGACTCACATCCATTGAGTCAGTGATGCCATCCAGCCATCTCATCCTCTGTCGTCTCCTTCTCCTCCTGCCCCCAATCCCTCCTAGCATCAGAGTCTTTTCCAATGAGTCAACTCTTCACATGAGGTGGCCAAAGTACTGGAGTTTCAGCTTCAGCATCATTACTTCCAAAGAAATCTCAGGGCTGATTTCCTTCAGAATGGACTGGTTGGATCTCCTTGCAGTCCAAGGGACTCTCAAGAGTCTTCTCCAACACCACAGTTCAAAAGCACCAGTGCTTCAGCACTGAGCTTTCTTCACAGTCCACTCTCACATCCCTACATGACCATTGGAAAAACCATAGCCTTGACCAGATGGACCTTTGTTGGCAAAGTAATGGCTCCACTTTTCAATATGCTATCTTGGTTGGTCATAAGTTTTCTTCCAAGAAGTAAGCATCTTTTAATTTCATGGCTGCAGTCACCATCTGTAGTGATTTTGGAGCCCCCCAAAATAAAGTCTGACACTGTTTCCACTGTTTCCCCATCTATTTCCCATGAAGTGATGGGACCAGATGCCATGATCTTCATTTTCTGAATGTTGAGCTTTAAGCCAACTTTTTCACTCTCCTCTTTCACTTTCATCAAGAGGCTTTTTAGTTCCTCTTCACTTTCTGCCATAAGGGTGGTGTCATCTGCATATCTGAGGTTATTGATATTTCTCCTGGCAATCTTGATTCCAGCTTGTGCTTCTTCTAGTCCAGCGTTTCTCATGATGTCCTCTGCATAGAAGTTAAATAAGCAGGGTGACAATAGACAGCCTTGATGTACTCCTTTTCCTATTGGAACCAGTCTGTTGGTCCATGTCCAGTTCTAACTGTTGCTTCCTGACCTGCATACAGATTTCTCAAGAGGCAGGTCAGTGGTCTGGTATTCCCATCTCTTTCAGAATTTTCCACAGTTTATTGTGATCCACACAGTATTCTTCTAGTCCAGCATTTCTCATAATGTACTCTGCATATAAGTTAAATAAGCAGGGAGACAATATACAGCCTTGACGTACTCCTTTTCCTATTTGAAACCTGTCTGTTGTTCCATGTCCAAACTGAAGTCAAAGAGAACAGCACATGAACAAAGTGAGAATTTCAACAGGGAGATGGAAAATACTAAAAAGTATCAGATACTAAAAACTCACTAGTTATTCATACTTTAAAAGTGAAAGTAAAGTGAAGTTGCTCAGTCGTGTCCAACTCTTTGTGAGCCCATGGACTGTAGCCTACCAGGCTCCTCCCTCCATGGGATTCTCCAGGCAAGAGTACTGAAGTGGGTTGCCATTTCCTTCTCCAGGGGATCTTCCCAACTCAGGGATCGAACCCAGGTCTCCTGCATTCCAGGCAGATGCTTTAACCTCTGAGGCACCAGGCAAAGATACTACATTGTTATTGTTGTTCAGTCACTAAGTTGTGACTCTCTGTGACTCCACGGGCTAACTAACTAACCCCATGGACTCCACAACTAAGTCATGAAACATAGCACAATAATTAAACTGAAAAAAAAAGTCAATAGAAGGGTTCAGCATTAGACTAGATCAAGTGGAAGAAAGGATCAGTGAACTCAAAGACAGCACTGAAAGTAATTCAGGCAGAGAAGGAAAAAGGAAGAATGAAAAGCAGTGAAGAAAGCTTAAGAATTTTATGCAGTATCATCAAGCCAACCAATATACACATTTTAGGAGTTCTAATTGGAACAGAGAAAATAAGACCAAACAGCTTGTTAAAAATTTTGAAAATTTCCCAAATGTAGAGAAGCAAATGGCCATACATATCCACAAACCCCAGAGATCACCAAGCAAGATGAATCTGAAGATAATTCACACTGAGATGCATATAAACAAATTATCTAAAGTCAAAGAGTGGACTTTGAAAGAGGCTATAGAAAATTGACTACTCACAATTTTTCTTTGTAAAGAAATGTCCAAAAATTCTCATTAATTTTTCCAGCAAAAACTTTGTAGGCCAGAATGGTATTAAAAAGATATTAGCATTCCCTTGTTCACTGTGACCCAAGATTCACAACAAGGTAACGTTTTTTCAACAGATACCGAAAATGTGATATATATCATACTACCGCTGCTGCTGCTAAGTCGCATCAGTTGTGTCCAACTCTGTGTGACCCCATAGATGGCAGCCCAATAGGCTCCTCTGTCCCTGGGATTCTCCAGGCAAGAACATTGGAGTGGGTTGCCATTTTCTTCTCCAGTGCATGAAAGTGAAAAGTGAAAGTGAAGTCACTCAGTTGTATCTGACTCAGCGACCCCATGGACTATAGCCTACCAGGCTCCTCTGTCCATGGGATTCTCCAGGCAAGAGTACTGGAGTGGGGTGCCATTGCCTTCTCTGATATCATACTACTGAGCCTTAAAAAATAAAGATATCTTGCAACATGTGACAACATGGATGAACCTTGAGGATGTTATGCTAAGTCAAATAGACCAGTCATAGAAATACAAACACCTCATCATTCTATTTACATGAGGTATGTAAATTAGTCAAATTTATAGAATCTGAGAGTTGAATGTAATTGCCATAGAGTAGGGATATGAGGAAATGGAGCTTTACCCACTAATGATAAAAACATTTCAGTTCAGCAAGATTAATAAATTCTACAGATCTGCTGTACAGCATTGTACCTAGAGTCAACAATACTGTATTACACACTTAAAATTTTGTTAAGAATTGTTGTATTCTTGCCACAATAAGAAATGGGTAAGTTAGAAATGTATAATATGGGTACAGAAGATTTTAAATTATATAAGACTATTTGTGCAACTCCTTCATTATTCAGTTTTAAAATCTAAAGGAAAATGTGAAAAATTCTTTGTGGAGGTAATATAATCTTAATTCCCTAACTTGATGGAGCTGGCATTTTAAAAAAGTCAGAAATAAATTTCACTTTCTCTGGATGTAGATTAAAACAATTTAGAAATATATTAGAAATAAAATCTTGTACAATATTCAAGGCAAACACCATGCTAAAAAAAGTTTATGCCAGAAACATAAGCATGAGTTTAGCATTAAGAAATATATTATCATAATTCATCACATCACAAACTAAAAGAGAAATAAAATGAACATATGAGTACATGCCCAGAAGTTGTTAAAAGTCACTAGTTATTCATATTTTAAAACTTTAATGAGAATACAAAAATGCTACATCGTTATTGTTGTCCAGTCACTAAGTCGTGTCAGACTCTTTGCAATCCCACGGAGTGCTGCCATGGGCTTCCCTGTCCTTCACTATCTCCCAGAGTTTTCACAAACTCATGTCCATTGTGTCAGCAATGCTATCTAAACATTTCATCCTCTGTGCCCTCTTCTGCCATCAATCTTTCCCAACATTAGGGTCTTTTCCAGTAACTTGGCTTTTCACATCAGGTGGCCAAAGTATTGGAGCTTCAGCATCAATCCTTCCAAAGAATATTCAGGGTTGTTTTCCTTTAGGATTGACTGGTTTGATCTCCTCGCAGTCCAGGGGACTCTTAAGATTCTCTCCTAGCACCACAATTCGAAAGCATCGATTCTTCAGCTCTCAGCCTTCTTTATGATCCAACTCTCACATCCATATATGACTACTGGAAAAACTGTGGCTTTGACCATATGGACCTTTGTTGGCAAAGTGATGTCTCTGCTTTTTAATACGTTGTCTAGTTTTGTCATAGCTTTCCTTCCAAGGAGCAAGCATCTTTGAATATCATGGCTGCAGTTATCGTCTGCAGTGATTTTGGAGCCCCAGAAAATAAAATCTGTCACTGTTTCCCCCATTTCCCCTTTCTGTTTGCCATAGAGTGATAGGACTGGTGCTGTGATCTTCATTATATGAACGTTAGGTTTTCAGCCAGCTTTTTCACTCTCCTCTTTCATCTTCAATAAGAAGCTCTTTAGTTCTTCTTCACTTTCTGCTATTAGAGTGGTATCATCTGCATATCTGAGGTTGTTTCTCCTGGCAGTCTTGCTTCCGTCTTGTGATTCATCCAGTGTGGCATTTCACACAATGTACTCTACATATAAATCAAATAAGCAGAATGACAATATACAGCCTCATGTTACTCCTTTCCCAGTTTTGAACTGGTTCATTTTCCCACGGTCTGTTCTAACTGTTGTTTCCTGACCTGCATACGGGCTTCTTATGAGACAGGTAAGGTATTCTGGTATTCCCATCTCTTTTAAGAATTTTCCACAGTTTGTTGTGATTCACACAGTCAACGAAGCAGAAGTAATATGTTTCTCTGGAATTCCCTTTATGATCCAACAAATGTTGGCAACTTGATCTCTGGTTCTGCTGCCTTTTCTAAATTCAGATTGTACATCTGGAATTTCTCTGTTCATGTACTACTAAAGCATAACTTAAAGGATTTTGAACATTACCTTGTTAGCATGTGAAACGAGTGCAGTTGCACAGTAGTTGAGCATTTTTTTGGCATTGCCCTTCTTTGCAATTGGAATGAAAGACCTTTTCCAGTCCTATGAGTTTTCCAGTCCTTGAGTGCAGCACTTTAACAGCATCATCTTTAGGATTGTAAATCGCTCAACTTGAATTCCACCACTTCCTCTAGCTTTGTCTGTAGTAATGCTTCCTGTTTGTAGTAATGCTTCCACTTGACTTCACACTCCAGGACGTCTGGCTCCAGGTGAGTGACCACACCGTTGTGGTTATCTGAGTCATTAAGACCCTTTTTGTATAGTTCTATGAGTCATTAAGACCCTTTTTGTATAGTTCTATGTATTCTTGCCACCTCTTCTTAATCTTTTCTGCTTCTATTATCCTTACCATTTGTGCCCTTTACTGTGCCCATCCTTGCATGAAATGTTCCCTAAATCTCTCCAATTTTCTTGAAGAGATCTCTAGTCTTTCCCATTCTCTTATGTTCCTCTGTTTCTTTGAATTGTTCACTTAAGAAGGCTTTCTTACCTCTCCTTGCTGTTGTCTGGAATTCTGTATTCAGTTGGGTTTATATTTCCCTTTCTCCTTTGTTTTTTCCTTCTCATCTTTTCTCAGGTATTTGTAAAATCTCCTCAGACAACCAATTTGCCTTCTTGCATTTCTTTTTCCTTAGGATAGTTTTGGTCATTGCCTCCTATACAATGTTATGAACCTCTGTCCATACTTCTTTAGGAACTCTGTATACCAGATCTGATGCCTTCAATCTGTTGTCACCTCTACTTTATAATCATAATGAATTTGATTTAGGTTTTACTGGAATGGCCTAATGGCTTTCCCTACTTTCTCCAATTTAAGCCTGAATTTTGCAATAAGGAGCTCATGATCTGAGCCATGGTCAGCTCCAGGTCTTGTTTTTGCTGATGTATAGAGCTTCTCCATCTTTGACTACAGAAAACATAATTAATCTTGTTTGAGTATTAACCATCTGGTGATGCCAGTGTGTAGAGTCGTCTCTTGTGTTGTTGGAAGAGGATGTTTGCTATGACCAGCATGTTCTTTTGACAAAACTCTGTTAGCCTTTGCCTGCTTCATTCTGTACTCCAAGGCCAAACTTGCCTGTTACTCCAGGCAAGTTGCTTCCTACTTTTCATCCCAGTCCCCTATGATGAAAAGAACATCTTTTGGGGGTGTTAGTTCTGGAAGGTCTTGTAGATCTTTGTAGAACCGTTCAACTTCATCTTCTTCAGCATTAGTGGTAGGGCACAGGTGGGGATTATTGTGATGTTGAATGGTTTGCCTTGGAAACAAACCAAGATCATTCTATTGTTTTTGAGATTGCACCCAAGTACTGTATTTCTAACTCTTCTGTTAACCATGAGGGCTATTCCTATTTCTTCTAAGGGATTCTTGCCCACCGTAGTAGGTATAATGGTCATCTGTATTAAATTTGCCTGTTCCCAACCATTTTAGTTCACTGATTCCTAAGATGTTGACATCATTTCCTACATGACCATGTCCAATTTACCCTGGCTCATGGATCTAACATTCCAGTTTCCTATGCAGTATTGTTCTTTTGAGCATTGGACTTTACTTTCAACTGCAGACATCCATAACTGAGCATTGTTCTGCTTTGGCCCGACCTCTTCATTCTTTCTGTAGCTATTTCTCCACCTTTCCCTTGTAGCATATTGGACACCTTCCGATCTGGGGGGCACATCTTCCAGTGTCATGTTTTTTTGCCTTTTCATTCTGTTCATGGAGTTCTTGAGGCAAGAACACTGGAGTGGTTTGCCATCCCTCCTCCAGTAGACCACGTTCTGTTACTAGTCCACTGTGACTAGTCCATCTTGGTTGGCCCTGCATGGCATGGCTCATAGCTTCGTTGAGTTACACAAACCCCTTCACCACAACAAGGCTGTGATCCATGAAGGGGAGGATATGCATAACCAGGTAAAGACCATTTACCAAAATGTAGTGCCAAACGACATATTAATTAGTGAAACAGTGAATGTATTTCCACTTAAAATTTCTTTGCTTTTTTGTCCTGGACAACTTGAATTCTACTTTCAGTGAATTCTCCCCAGCATGCAGTTTTGTCCTTTACTTTTTAAAGTCATAGGTCCCAGACTCCTCTGGTCCCTTAACCCCTTAAAATCAACCCCTTGCATTCTCCCCAAAATTGAGATGTCACAAACTTCAGTTTCAGGTAGTTCTTTTCAGATTGGCTCACTATACTTTCCAGTGAGTATCTGTTGGATATTTGGGTTTTTCCCGGTCTCAGGTCCAGAAAGTGTCCCATCACTTCTCTCTACTTTCTCTATGATAGTTACTAATATCACTTGGATTTCGGAGCTATTGGTAGTTTGACCTTTTAAACCATATATTGGGGTTTGTAAGATGCCGTATCATCATTTTTTGTTGTTTGTATAGTTTAGTTTTTTACCATCATAGTGCTTTATCTGTTTTTATGCTGTGAGTTGAGTTTTTTTTTTAATTGCACTACTGTTGCCACATTCTGTAAATCTTTCTTCCTAATAATTAAATATGTTTCCTAGCCTTTAAGGAATTGAATGCTACATCTTATGGCAAACCAACTTTTTCCATGCACTGTGATATGCAGCCTTACTGAAAGGTGTTTTTTTTTTTTAACCTAGAAAATCCAAATTCAGGATTCAGCTTGTTATTTGCAAATTTTGATATTTTTGTCACTTAATCTCTTTGAGCATCAGCTTCTTGTTTATAAAGTGGAAATAATATCTATATGAGCTTTACTAATGATTCAATAGCATTTGTAAAAATGCTTTGTAAAATAAAAAGTGCTATGCAAATTAAGATACTATTATTAACTTCCCTCACATAGTCTCTTTTGACAGAACTTTGCTAGGATTTCCTTTGTTTTTTAAGGCTTTATTGACTTTATTACAACATTGCTAGTTTTTTGGCCCAAGGCATGTGGGATCTTAGCTTCCCAACTGGGGATCAAACCTGCACCCCTGCATTAGAAGATGAATTCTTACCACTGAACTGCCAGGGGAAGGCCCTACAGTTTCCTTTTTCCCATGCATTTTCCCAAAGTTTTATTTATTTATTTGCTTATTTTTTTAAGGTACAGTTGATTTACAATGTGTTAGTTTCTAGTATACCCCAAAGTAATTCAGTTATACATGTATGTACATATTCTTTTTCATATTCTTTCCCACTATGGTTTATTATGGGATATTAAATATAGTTTCCTTTGCTATACATTAGGACCTTGTGTTTGTGTATAGTAGTTTGTATCTGCTAATCTCAAACTTCTCATTTATCCCTCTCCTTCTCACTTTTCCCTTTGGTAACTATAAGTTTGTTTTATATGTGTGTGAGACTGAAAACAGTTTCATAAATAGTTCATTTTGTATATTTTAGATTCCACATAAAAATGATATCATATGGTCTCATATGTTATTCTCTTTCACTCAGGGTGATAACCTCTAGGCCTATCCTAGTTGCTGCAAATGACATTATTTTTATGGCTGAATAGTATTCTGGTGTGTGTGTGTGTGTGTGTGTGTGTATCATATCTTCTTTATCCATTTATCTATCAATGGACACAGGTTGCTTCCATGTCTTGGCTATTGTAAATAATGCTGCTGTGAACAGTGAAGTGCAAGTGTCTTTTTAAATTAGAATTTTGTCTGGATATATGCCCAGGAGTGGATTTCTGGATCATATGGCAACTCTATTTTTAGTTTTTTAAGGAGCCTTCATGCTGTTTTCCATTGTGACTGTGCCAATTTACATTCTCACCAACATTGTGAGAGGGTTCACTTTTTTCTACACCCTCTCCAGCATTTATTACTTTTAGACTTTTTAATGATGGCCATTCTGATGGATATGAAGTGGTACCTTGTAGTTTTGATTTTTCTTTGCTAATCAGTGATGTTGAGCATCTTTCCATGTGCCTGTTGGACATCTGTATATCTTCTTTGGAGAAATATTTAATATTTCTGCCCATTTCTTAATTGGGTTGTTTGGTTTTTTGTTATTGAATTACATGAGCTATTTCTATATTTTGGAAATTAAGCCCTTGTCAGTTGCATCATTAAAGAATATTATCTCCCAGTTCATAGGTTGTCTTTTTAATTTTATGCATGGTTTCCTTTGCTGTTCAAAAGCTTTTGAGTTTGATTAGGTCCCATTTGTTTATTTTTGCTTTTATTTCTATTGCCTAGGGAGACTGAACTAAGTGTGGCTATGATTTAGTCAGAGAATGTTTTGCCTATGTTCTCTTCTAGGAATGTTATGATGTCAAGTGTGATATTTAAGTCTCTAAACCATTTTGAGTTTACTTTTGGTTATAGAGTCATGGTGAGTTCTAACTTCACTGACTTACATGCACTGTTAAGCTTTTCCAATAGCACTTGCTGAAGAGACTGTCTTTTCAAGACACATATTTAAACTGCAGCCTGATTGACATTATAAGCTTTGAGTGAGACTGCCTGTAATTGTTTCAAAGTATCCTATAATGCCTGACATAGTCATTTAGCATTAACATTTTGGTATATATTGGAAGTCCTCTGACCTTTTACTTACCTGTTCATTTCATTAACTGATGTTCTCCATTCTTTCTGTAAAACACAGTGATAATCACAACTCACTGGACATTTAGCATCAGTAGACTGGACATTTAGCATCAGTAGGCTGTACTTTGGAGAAAGCAATGGCACCCCACTCCAGTACTCTTGCCTAGAAAATCCCATGGACGGAGGAGCCTGGTAGGCTGTAGTCCATGGGGTCGCTGAGAGTTGGACACGACTCAGTGACTTCACTTTCACTTTTCACTTTCATGCATTGGAGAAGGAAATGGCAACCCACTTCAGTGTTCTTGCCTGGAGAATCCCAGGGACAGCGGAGCCTGGTGGGCTCCTGTCTGTGGGGTTGCACAGAGTTGGACACAACTGAAGCAACTTAGCAGTAGCAGCAGCAGGCTGTACTTTAATGCCTACTTTCCTTATGGATGTTTCCACCAAGTACAAGGTTATGTTTATTTCCAAATGTTTTTGTGCCAGTTGTACTTATGACTACAGTATGTGTGACTATAGCACTTAGTATTGTACCTAATTACCCACTCTCTGCCTCAGCTTCTTCCACCTCAGCTTTTCCTATGAATTTGTCTATTCTAGACATTTAATATAGATGGAAACATATAATTTGTGTCCTTTTCTGACTGCTTTTTTCACTTAGCATATTTTCAAGATTCATCAATACTGTTAAGTTCACTTCAGTTGCTCAGTCATGTTGCCAACTCTTTGTGACCCCATGGACTGCAGCACGCCAGGCCTCCCTGTCCATCAACAACTCCTGGAGCTTACTCAAACTCATGTCCATTGAGTTGGTGATCCCATCCAACCATCTCCTCCTCTGTCGTCCCCTTCTCCTCCCACCTTCAGTCTTTCCCAGCATCAGGGTCTTTTCCAGTGAGTCAGCTGTGAGTTTCAGCTTCAGCATCAGTACTTCCAATGAATATTCAGGACTGATTTCCTTTAGGATTGACTGGTTGGGTCTCCTTGAAGTTCTAGGGACTCTCAAGAGTCTTCTCCAACACCACAGTTCAAAAGCATCAATTCTTTGGTGTTCAACTTTCTTTATAGTCCACCTCTCACATCCATACATGACTACTGGAAAAACCATAGCTTTGACTAGACCCACCTTTGTTGGCAAAGTAATGTCTCTGCTTTTTAATATGCTGTCTAGGTTGGTTATAACTTTTCTTCCAAGGAGCAAGCATCTTTTAATTTCATGGCTGCAGTCACCATCTGCAGTGCTTTTAGCAAAAATGTCTGTCACGCTTGTTTATCTTCTCTGATGAATATAACAAAAAAATCCAATTTAAAAATGGACAGAGGATCTGAATAGACATTTTTCCAAAGAAGACATAAAGATGGCCAACAGGTCCATAAAAAGGTGCTCAACATCACTAATATCCTCAAAAATGCAAATCAAAACCACAATGAGATATCACTTCACACTGGTTATCAAAATGACAATAAATAAGTTTTGGCTAGGATGTGGAAAAAAAGGAACACTGTTCATGGCTATGCAAACTGGTGCAGCCCCTATGGCAAGCATTATAGAAGTTTCTCACAAGGTAAAAGTAAAGCTACTGTATGAACCAGCAATCCACTTCTGGACATTTATCCAAAGGAAACAAAAATGCCAACAAAGAAAGATATCTGCACCACCATGTTCATTGCAGCATTATTTACAATTGCCAAAACATAGAAGAAACTTAGGTGTCATCTACTAATGGATGAATGAATTAGAAAATGTTATACAGGACTTCTCTGGTGGTCTATTGGTTCAGACTCTGCATCCCCTCTGCCATCCAAAGCCTCATCAACGGTGATGAGGAAACAGTTCTATAAAATAATTTATTTAATCTTTCCTATTCAGCTTCTTCCAAATGAGTGATTTGGGGATTCTCTCATCATAAGGGGGCCACCATTTAGCTGAAACAGAAAAAGGAGCATGCCTTAATGCCACTAGAGTATGCTTAATGAAGCCTGCAAATTTCTCCCTCCCTTTCTTTCCTCTCCCCCTCTCCCTCTACTTCTTGTTCCTTTCAAGCTCACTTTGAAAGTTGACCTGAATCTCCAGCAGAGGCCCCGAACCTGTCCAACCCAGAGCTTAGGGCTCAGAGATGCACCACAGCAATGATTTGCATTTCCACGTTATACTCACATTGCTCACAAAGGCCAGCAATTCTACCTTCTGCTGTGAAACACAGTTGTTGGAAGACTTGACTTTAGCTTCAGACAGACCTGCTCAGACACCAGTCTACCCTTCTCACCTACCATGTGATCTTAGGCAAATTGCTTAACCCCTCAGGTTCTTCATGGGGAGAGTGGGGCCAATGACAGTGGGTACCTCATAGGACTATTGTGGAAATGGTGAGATAAAATATGAAAGTGCTTAGAACAGCACCTGCCACATGGTCCATTTTCAGTCAACTGTAGCTATAATGCTTGATGTGGAAACCACAAACCTCCAGTGAGAAGACACCCAACTTTGGTGAAATCCAAGGAACAGGAACCCTACATCATGAATTTTATATCTACAGTATCTGAAACACTTAAAACACCAATTCCTGCCACAGAGGTAAAAGGACAGTATGTGGGCTCCTCGGAACTCAAACTTTCTAATGGGGATTTTTGTGGCCTGAGCAATACAAGCAAAAACATAGGTGTCTGTGGCCAGTGAACTAAAATGTGAAACAATGACTACTCAGCAACAAGTCAGGAACACCTCCTGGTGTCTGTTAGATGTCACCATGTGGCACAAGCCTATTGTTTCTTCCTGCATCATTTAGTAGATATACTTTTTCATGTGACTAAGATACTAGTTGTCATCACAACTTCAAAAAGAAAAAAAACTACATGTTCCCAATGCAAGGGGCCCTGGTTCAACCCTTGGTGAGGGAACTAGATCCTATGTGCTGCAACTAAGACCCAACACAGCTAAATTTAAAAAAACATGTTACATACACACACACACACACACACACACACACACACACACAAAATGTTACTCG
Source organism: Madoqua kirkii (assembly GCA_006408675.1). Classification (NCBI taxonomy): domain Eukaryota; kingdom Metazoa; phylum Chordata; class Mammalia; order Artiodactyla; family Bovidae; genus Madoqua; species Madoqua kirkii. Next base: position 10,682 of record SJYC01011026.1, on the reverse strand, counting down.
GCCATAAAAAGAAGGAACTCTTGCTGTTTGTGACAACATAGATGGACTTTGAAGGCATTATGCTAATAAGTTACAAAAGAAAGACAAATACCTTATTGTCTCACTTATATATATTTCAAAGACATTACTTTGCTGACAAAGGTCCAACATAGTCAAAGCTATGGTCTCTCCAGTAGTCATGTACAGATGTGAAGGTTGGACCATAAAGAAAGCTGAGTGCCAAACAATTGATACTTTCCAGTTGTGGTGCTGGAGAAGAGTCTTGAGAGTCCCTTGGACCGCGGTGATGAAACCAGTCAATCCTAAAAGAAAGTAACCCTGAATACTTATTGGAAGGACTGATGCTGAAGCTTAAAACACACACACACACACACACACACACACACACACACAAAATGTTACTCGGCCATAAAAAGAAGGAACTCTTGCTGTTTGTGACAACATAGATGGACTTTGAAGGCATTATGCTAATAAGTTACAAAAGAAAGACAAATACCTTATTGTCTCACTTATATATATTTCAAAGACATTACTTTGCTGACAAAGGTCCAACATAGTCAAAGCTATGGTCTCTCCAGTAGTCATGTACAGATGTGAAGGTTGGACCATAAAGAAAGCTGAGTGCCAAACAATTGATACTTTCCAGTTGTGGTGCTGGAGAAGAGTCTTGAGAGTCCCTTGGACCGCGGTGATGAAACCAGTCAATCCTAAAAGAAAGTAACCCTGAATACTCATTGGAAGGACTGATGCTGAAGCTTAAGCTCCAATACTTTGGGCACCTGATGCAAGGTGCCAACTCATTGAAAAAGACCCTAATACTGGGAAAGATTGAGGGCAGGAGAGAGGGGAGACAGAGGACGAGGTGGTTAGATAGCATTGCTGACCAATTCAATGGACATGAACTTGAGCAAACGCTAGGAGATGGTGAGGGACAGGGAGGCCTGCCGTGCTACAGTCCATGGAGTCAGAAAGAGTCGGACGTGATGTAGCGTCTGAACAACAACAACATTTCTAAAAGAAACAAAACAAAAAGTTGAACTCATAGAGAACAAATCAGTGGTTACCAGAGGCGGAGTGTGGGGGATTGGTGAAATGGATGAAGGTGGTCAAAAGGGGCAAACTCCCAGTTAAAATGTCCTGGGAATATAATATACAGCATGGTAACTATGATTAATACTACTATATTATGTATCTGAAAGTTGCTCAGGTAGTGGCGGTGGTTTAGTTGCTAAAGTCATGTCTGACTCTTGTAACCCCATGGACTTTAGCCCACCAGGCTCTGCTGTCCATGGGATTCTCCAGGAAAGAATACTGAAGTGGGTTGTCATTTCCTTCTCCAAAAGTTGCTAAGAGTAGATCTTGAAAGTGCTCAACATAAGAAAAAAAATTTGTAATGATGTGTGGTAATGAATGTTAACTAGATTTATTATGGTGATCATTTCACAATATATACAAATATGATCCCTGGGTTTGGAAGATCTGGAGGAGGAAATGGCAGCCCACTCCAGGAAGATGTCCTGGAGGAAGAAATGGCAGCCCACTCCAGTATTCTTGCCAGAAGAATGCTATGGACAGAGGAGCTTGGTAGGCTACAGTCCATGGAGGCACAAAGAGTCAGAGATGACTGAGCATCTGAGCACACCCCTGCTATAGTCTATCTTTGATTGAAGTGTGGGGTTTTATAAACTTTTAATGTCTTATTTATCTGTTTATAAGTAATTTAGCAGTATTGAATCTGAGCAAGGTTTTGGTTGTATTAGGGAGTGGTAAGAGAAATCCTGCCCCAAGAATGAATTTGGCCATATATTTTAGGTAAAATCCTTCACTTGGTAAACACTTATTAAGCACTTCACCTCTTGGTGAAGGTGAAAGAGGAGAGTGAAAAACTTGGCTTAAAGCTCAACATTCAGAAAACGGAGATCATGGCATCCAGTCCCATCACTTCATGGGAAATAGATGGGGAAACAGTGGAAACAGTGTCAGACTTTATTTTGGGGGGCTCCAAAATCACTGTAGATGGTGACTGCAACCATGAAATTAGAAGATGCTTACTCCTTGGAAGAAAAGTTATGACCAACCTAGATAGCATATTCAAAAGCAGAGACATTACTTTGCCGACTAAGGTCTGTCTAGTCAAGGCTATGGTTTTTCCTGTGGTCATGTATGGATGTGAGAGTTGGACTGTGAAGAAGGCTGAGCGCCGAAGAATTGATGCTTTTGAACTGTGGTGTTGGAGAAGACAATTGAGAGTCCCTTGGACTGCAAGGAGATCCAACTAGTCCATTCTGAAGGAGATCAACCCTGGGATTTCTTTGGAAGGAATGATGCTAAAGCTGAAACTTCAGTACTTTGGCCACCTCATGCGAAGAGTTGACTCATTGGAAAAGACTCTGGTGCTGGGAGGCGTTGGGGGCAGGAGGAAAAGGGGACGACTGAGGATGAGATGGCTGGATGGCATCATGGACTCGATGGACATGAGTCTGAGTGAACTCCGAGAGATGGTGATAAACAGGGAGGCCTGGTGTGCTGCGATTCATGGGGTCGCAAAGAGTCGGACATGACTGAGTGACTGAACTGAACTGAACTAAAGCATGTACAATATGCTGGGCCCGCAGCATTGAATAAGATGGTAATCTGCCACACCAAGTGGATATAATAGGAGGAAAGACATTTTCATCAATAATAACTACACAATTTGTGGATTCATATGTAGTAGAAGTTAGTTAAGGACATTTTGAAGGTCTTCCCTGTCACTTTTTAATTGAAGGAAAAGGTTCAGGAAGTATTGGAAATTGTACATTGAGTCATACTTTGGAAAATATACAAATACCACTACTTACTGTCTCTAGAGAAAATTTTCCTTGATCTGTTTCCTCATGAAAGATGGAGGTTTCATAGCATGGTTAGGAGGATTAAATTAAGACAATGAATACAGTGTGTTTAACCCAGTTCTTGGACAGAATGAACAGTGTCAATATTATACTTGCTTTCTGCTTTCTTCACAGAGAAGTATCTAGTAGATCTAAAGCTATTACTTGTAATTGTAGAGATTCCTTATGATGTCAGCCAACAAGTTGTTTCAATAAAGAAAAAAGGAAAAATAGAAAAGACAAAATTTTAGTTTAATACATGTACTCAGCACTGTGGTAGAGGCCTCTGTACTATATAAAATAAGTATAAATGCAGTTTTATAGCTAGGTAATGTTCATCAGACATGACACATCTGAGGGTATGAAATTCATCCAAGGAATATTAAAAGAAGGGGATTAAACATTCTCTAGGAGAAAAGGAAGGCTTTCCTGGTAGCTCAGCTGGTAAAGAATCCACCTGTAATTCAAGACACTCTAGTTCGATTCCTGGGTTGGGAAGATCCCCTGGAGAAGGGATATGCTACCCATTCCAGTATTCTTGGGCTTCCATGGTGGCTCAGATGGTAAAGAATCCACTGTAATGTGGGAAACATGGGTTTGATCCCTGAGTTGGGAAGATCCCCTGGAGGAGGGCATGTTAATCCATGTATTCTTGCCTGGAGAATCCCCATGGACAGAGGAGCCAGGCAGGCTATGGTTCACGGGGTCACAGAAAGTTGGACATGACTGAGCGACTAAGCATAGCACAATACAGGGGGAAAAGGGCCACCCAAGATGGAGAGGTCATGGTGGAGAGTTCTGACAAAATGTGATCCATTTGATAAAGGACTGGAAACCACTTCAGCATTCTTGCCTTGAGACCCCATGAACAGTATGAAGAAGCAAAAAAAAATGACACTGAAAGGTGAACCCCTCAGGTCGGTAGGTATCCAGTATGCTTACTGGAGAAGAGCGGAGAAATAGCTCCAGAAGGAATGAAGAGCCTGAGGCAAAGTGGAAACAGTGCCCAGTAGTGGATGTGTCTGGTGGTGAAAGTAAAGTGTCATGCTAAGGCTATGGTTCACGGGGTCACAGAAAGTTGGACATGACTGAGCGACTAAGCATAGCACAATACAGGGGGAAAAGGGCCACCCAAGATGGAGAGGTCATGGTGGAGAGTTCTGACAAAATGTGATCCATTTGATAAAGGACTGGAAACCACTTCAGCATTCTTGCCTTGAGACCCCATGAACAGTATGAAGAAGCAAAAAAAAATGACACTGAAAGGTGAACCCCTCAGGTCGGTAGGTATCCAGTATGCTTACTGGAGAAGAGCGGAGAAATAGCTCCAGAAGGAATGAAGAGCCTGAGGCAAAGTGGAAACAGTGCCCAGTAGTGGATGTGTCTGGTGGTGAAAGTAAAGTCTCATGCTATAAAGAACAGTGTTTCATAGGAACCTGGAATGTTAGGTCCATGAATCAAGGTAAATTGAAAGTGGTCAAACAGGAGATGGCAAGAATGAACATCGACATTTTAGGAATCTGAACTAAAATGGACAGAAATGGGCAAATTTAATTCAGATGACCATTATATCTACTACTTGGACAAGAATCCCTTAGAAGAATAGAATAGCCCTCAAGAATAGAATAGCCCTCATAGTCAACAAAACAGTCTAAAATGCAGTCCTTGAGTGCAATCTCAAAAACAGCAGAATAATCTCAGTTCATTTCCAAGGCAAACCACTCAGTATCACAGTAATCTAAGTCTATGCCCCAACCACTAATGCCAAAGAACTGGAAGTTAAATTGTTCTATGAAGACTACAAGACCTTTGAGAACTAATACCAATAAAAGATGTCCTTTTCATTATAGAGAAATGGAATGCAAAAGTAGGAAGTCGGGAGATACCTGGAGTAACAAGTAAGTTTGGCCTTGGAGTACAAAATGAAGCAGGACAGGCTAACAAAGTTTTGCCAAGAGAACGTGTTGGTCATAGCAAACACCCACTTCCAACAACACAAGAGATGACTCTGTACATGGGCATCACCCAATGATCAATATTACTATTAGATTGATTATATTCTTTGCAGCCAGTGATGGAGAAGCACTATACAGTCAGCAAAAACAAGACCAGGAGCTGACTGTGGTTCAGATCATAAACTCCTTATTGAGAAAATCAGGCTTAAATTGAAGAATGTAGGGAAAACCACTAGGCAATTCAGGTACAACCTAAATCAAATCCCTTACAACTATGCAGTGGAAGTGACAAAGAGAGTCAGGGATTAGATCTGATAGAGTACCTGAAGAACAATGGACAGAGGTTCACGACATTGTACAGGAGACAGTGATTAAGACATGACACTGTACAGGAGACAGTGATCAAGACCAACCCCAAGAAAAAGAAGCAAAAAAGCAAAATGGTTGTCTGAGGAGGCCTTGCAAATAGCTGAGAAAAGAAGAGAAGCTAAAGGCAAAGGAGAAGAGGAAAGGTATACCTGTCTGAACACAAAGTTCCAAAGAACAGCAAGGAGAGATAAGAAAGCCTTCCTCGGTAATCAATGCAGAGAAATAGAGGAAAACAATAGAATGGGAAAGACTAGAGATCTCTTCAAGAAAATTAGAGATACCAAGGGCACAATAAAGGACAGAAATGGTATGGACCTAACAGAAGCAGAAGAGGTGTCAAGAATACACAGAACTATACAAAAAGAGAGCTTAATATCCCAGATGACCTCGATGTCATGATCACTCACCTAGAGCCAGACATCCTGGAATGTGAAGTCAAGTGGGCCTTCGGAAGCATCACAACGAACAAAGCTATTGGAGATGATGGAATTCCAACTGAGCCACTTCAGATCCTAAAAGATGATGCTGTGAAAGTGCTGCACTCAGTATGCCAACAAATTTGGTAAACTCAGCAGTGGCTGCAGAACTGAAAAAGGTCAATTTTCATTCCAATCTCAAAGAAAAGCAATGTCAAAGAAATGTTCAGACTACTGCACAAATGCACTCATTTCACATGCTAGTAAAACAATGCTCAAAATCCTTCAAGCTAGGCTTCAACAGAATGTGAACCAAGAGCTTCCAGATGTACAAGCTGGATTTAGAAAAGGCAGAGGAACCAGAGATCAAATTGCCAACATCCATTGGAGAGTAGAGAAAACTAGAGAATTCCAGAACAGAATCTACTTCTGTGTCATTTACTATGCTAAAGCCTTTGACTGCGTAGATAAAAACAAACAGTGAAAAATTCTTAAAGATATGGGAATACTAGACCACCTTACCAGCCTCCTGTGAAACCTGTATGCAGGTCAAGTAGCAACAGTTAGAACCAGAAGTGGAATAATGAACTGGTTCAAAATTGGGAAAGGAGTATGTCAGGGCTGTGTATTGTCACCCTGCTTATTTAACTTATATGCAGAGTACATCACATGAAATGCCAAGCTGGTAGAAACACAAGCTGAAATCAAGATTGCCAGGAAATATATTAATAACCTCAGATATGATGAAACCACCCTTATGGCAGAAAGTGAGGAATTAAAGAGCCTCTTGATGAAGGTGAAAGAGGAGAGTAAAAAGCTGGCTTAAAACTCAACATTCAAAAAAAGAAGATCTTGCATCCAGTTCCATCATTTCATGGCAAATAGATGGGGAAACAATAAAAACAATGACAAACTTTATTTTCTTGGGCTCCAAAATCACTGCAGACAGTGACTGCAGCCATGCAATTAGAACACTGGCTCCTTGGAAGGAAAGCAATGACAAACCTAGACAGCATATAAAAAGCAGAGACACTTAAGTCAAAGCTGTGGTTTTTCTAGTAGTCATATACAGATGTGAGAGTTGGACAATAAAAAAGGCTGAGCGCCAAAGAATTGAACTGTGGTGTTGGAAAAGGCTCTTCAGAGTCCCTTGGACTGCAAGGAAATCAAACCAGTCAATCCTAAAGGAAATCAACCCTGAGTATTCACTGCAAGGACTGATGCTGAAGCTGAAGCTCCAGTGCTTTGGCCATTTGATATGAAGAACCGACTTATTAGAAAAGACCCTGATGCTGGGAAAGATTGAAGGCAGGAGGAGAAGGGGACAACAGAGGATGAAATGGTTGAATGGCATCACCAACTCAGTGGACATGAGTTTGAGCTAACTTGAGGAAATGGTGAAGGACAGGGAAGCCTGGTGTGCTGTAGCCCCTTGGGTCATAAAGAGTCAGACACGGCTTTTAGTTAAAAGGGGATATGGCTAGAGACTTCCCTGGCGATTCAGTGGCTTAGACTTGGTACTTCAGATGCAAGGGACGTGGGTTCAAGAATTCAGTCAGTGATGAGGGAACTAAAATCCCTTATGCTGCTAAGTGCAGTTAAAAAAAAAAAAACTAAAAAAGAATAAAAACTGGGCAGAAAAAGAAACTGTGTTTTTTATTCTTGGATACATTTGATTTTTTCACTTTTAAGTCCACATATACTTCTATAAGAGTGATCCTTGTAATAAAGAGTTAAAGAAAAGGAATAAAAAATGGAAACAACCAAAAAAGGGGAGTATGGCTATAGAAAGTACCTGGAGATCCTGGGAAACAATGAATTGAGTATGTAATATATCAGTGTTAAAACATCTTCCCAGGTGGTGCAGTGGTAAAGAATCCACCTGCCAATGCAGGAGACAGAGGAGACGTGATTTGATTCCTGGGTGGGGAAGATGTCCTGGAGTAGGAAATGGCAACCTACTCCAGTATTCTTGCCTAGAGAATTCCATGGACAGAGGGGCCTGGTGGATTACAGTGCATGAGGTCACAAAGAGTTGGACACGACTGAGCATACTCACCAACATCTGCCAAAACTGAAAAGTTAAATGACTGAAACACTAGCCCCTTGACCCTGCGTTGATTAGGGTCTTCTGACTTACTGGATATAGTCCACCCACAGAGTCCCAGAAGAAAATAGACTCAATAAATATACCACATGGACTCTGAAGAGATATTAATCTGAATAGGGTTTTATTTTTTGTTTTAAAAAACTCATTTCTTGAATGAACATTTATAAAAGGCCAAATTAGAACAATGAGTCACATAAATAGTTGTTCTCATTTAGTAGGTAGCTGTTGCTTGAAAATCCAAGTGATGATAGTAAATACAGGTACAAATAGTGGTATATGTCAAACAACTTAGATGAAAGATAGAATTTCCTGAAAAAGATTCTGGTACCTTGAAAGATTAGCCCAATACAAGGATGTTGATGTCAATAGATGCATGTGAAGAGTTCAAATTTAAATGTGGCAAAGCAGTAAGTTATTTAATATATTATTAAAACCATAAAGCCTTAATGACTAAAGTGGTAAAAATGACAGAATCCCTCCTCTTACAGTAGTATAGTTTTATAGAGTATGTAATCATAGTCAGAGCCACTGAGTTATCAATTCCCACTTCACCTTGCTTCAGTGAGCCTGTCATTCCCACTCAGTGCTTGAGGTGTTTGACATATTATGCTTCTTTTTCCCATTGCTTGTCTTATGGCTCTGATTCTTCCTCTTCCTCCTCTTCCTCCTCCTCCTCTTCCTCCTCTTCCTCCTCTTCCTCCTCAGCCTCCTCTTCTGGAGGCTTCTCTTCTGGAGGCTTCTCTTCTGGAGGCTTCTCTTCTGGAGGCTTCTCTTCTGGAGGCTTCTCTTCTGGGATAGCTGGTTCCACTTTTGGTTCAGCAGCTGCTTCTTTGTCCGCTTTACAAAATGTGCAGATACAACAAATTATAAGTAGTAATAATGATATACAAAGTATTGCAACTAATGGGATTATTGTGCCTAAGATGTCATCGGCACCGTCCCCTTCGTCAGAGGTAGTATTTTGTTCGTCACCTCCCTCCGGTGTGGGATGATATGAACTAGGGGAGCCACTGTCCACACTCCCACCAAGTCCTGGGCGTTTGCAGTCAGGAGGGGAAAAACCATCATCGCAATGGCAGTTCTTGTTATTGTTGCAAACTCCTTTCTGGTTACACTGTACCTTTGTATCACAATCATACCCAAGAACACTGACATCTGAGCAGGTGAAGTCCATGCAGACTTTCCCTGGGGCACAAATATTGCCCTTCTTTGTATCTCCAGAATCAGGGACATCCTTAACACTATACTTATCCATGGACCAGCAAAAGTCATCTTTATAATGAGTCTGCAACAATGTATAATTGACTTGGGTCTGTGGTAACTCTTGAACATTTGTACATATCATTTTCCCACAAAATACATTGTCATTTTCACATTTAGTATATGCTGAGCCACTCTCACTAGGAATACCACAGTTTCCAAATCTGTTCCCTTTACCATTAAATGACCTAAAACATTCTTCTGAAGCAGCTCTTGCAGGAAACCCAAAAATTTCAGAACACTGAGCATCAGAAGACATGCATACACCCTTAACACAGTAGTAACCACCCATACAACGTGAACCATCTTGCTTGTAGGTGTCCGGGGGACACTCCCCAGAGGTACCAAGACAAAACTCTGGAAGGTCACATTCTCCTGAAGCAGGACGGCAGCTATGTCCAGTTCGTTCATACTGGCATGTAGCATTACAGCAGGGTCCAGGATTACACAATGCAGTCGACTTCAGTCTACATGTGTTATCACAACATCGGTCAATGTCACAAGCACTACCACAGTCACACTGCTCATCTTTTTCTACAACACCATTGCCACAATTGGAAGCCCTCCGTAAGCGGCCCTTGTGCCCAGGCTTGTTAAATAGGCAGGCCCCCTTGTGTTCCCAGAGGAACTGGTGGAAGAAGTCAGAGCTGCAGTTGCTGAAGCCGCTTTCTTTAGTGATGTTTTCACGCATGAGGCAGGAGGGCCTGTCTTTACAAATGCAGGCCGAATGGTCGTGCCGAATACCCAAGTTGTGTCCAAGCTCGTGGACCATGAGTGCTGCAAACAAGAGGACATCCTCGTGGTGGAAAGATTCCACGGCTGCTGCAAAATCACTGGAGCAGGCACCACTGAGAAATGCCTGCCCCGTATCCTCTTTCGGATGCTGTCCCACGATCATGTGGGCAACATCATGCTCCACACGATGGAAGAGGTTCTCTTGTCTCCAGCTGTTGAAATTCCTGAGTGCAACTTGCAGGTCCACGGAGACCTCTGTGAGGTCCCCCTCAGTCCAAATCTCCATTCCAGCCAGCACCACCTCCGTGTTTATTCCCCTCGTGAAGCTGTTGGCCAGAGCGATGATGTCCATGACTCTCTGGACTGTCTGCTTGACGTCACTGCCCCACATTTGGAACCGCTGGTTGTTGACCACGACAAACATCTCCACGTACTTGGTATGTGACCACAAGTCGGATGGCACCTGCCAGCTGTGAGGCTTGCCGCTGTCTGGTCGCCGGCTGGTGGACGCCACTTGGCTGTCTTTGGACGTGGCGCCACAGGAGACGCGAGCTTCGTGGGCCATGGCGTACAACACGTGTTCAAACCGTTTGGAAGAGTGCACGGGCTCAACGCCATAGGATTTTTCCTCCTTAATCAGGAGGCCCCTGAGGCCTGAACAGGTGTTGACAGAAACAAAAGAACCTGGGACTCCTTCTATGTAGCCTTCATAGTGACAGTCCTGCGAGATGAGAGGCATTTCTTGCCCCAGGATGCCACTGTGGTAGCTGAAGACCGGGAAGTTATCCACAAAATAGTCTCTCTTCACCGTCAGGTGAATCAGCTGCCTCTGGCCCTGCATAAATAGCACATAGGAGAGCTTTTCCACTTGGCCTTGCCTTCCTTCCACTCTCAGACTCTTGGGAATGACTATTTCATAGGAAGAGTGAGATAGTGAGACCAGGTCACCATACAGGCTTGGCAGAGA
>SJYC01011024.1:0-50036 GCA_006408675.1 Madoqua kirkii | reverse complement strand
ACCTGGTTGGCTACAGTTCATGGGGTATCAAAGAGTTGGATACGACTGAGTGACTTCACTTTCTTTAATATTTCCTGTCCTATACACTTTAAAAATATTTCACATCCTACAGTGTTTTGTTGGCATTGTGGAATCCTTCTCTCCACATTCTTCCCATGATAAAACCATAAAATATTTTAAATGCCCTCTGATATTTTATTAAAACCTGAGAGTATATGAACTTAACATTTAGACAATGACTAGAATGGTTATAGAATAAATAATTCAGAAAATAAATATTAAAATCCTGTGAGGTTAAACTTTTGTTGTTCTGTGTGATGAAAACTCAAAATAGCTTGAGTTATTTTGTATGGTGTCTGATGCAAAAAAAAAAAAAAAAAAGGCTCAAAAGGAAAAAGGAAGAGAAATATCAAATAAAAAAAATCCAGAATTCATTATTTTCAATTCTGCTTCTCTCAACCAGTTTACTTAGCATTTTATTCTGACTACATCTTAATCACTTTATTTTTTTGATTAAAAAAAATGTGATTTAACAATTTTTGACTGCCTGTTGTAGCTTACATACAGATTTTTTTTTCCTACTAGAAATGATTTAAAAGTTAATGTGGCCATCACTACATTTTAAGGATAAAGTTCTTTATTTAATTACATTTTTAAGTGCAACAAATGATATCATCACTAGTCTCAGTTCAGTTCAGTCACTCAGTTGTGTCCAACACTTTGCAAGCCCATGAACTGCCACATGCCAGGCCTCCCAGTCCATCGCCAACTCCCTAACTCATGTCCATCAAACTTATGTCCATCACATCGGTGATGTCACCCAACCATCTCATCCTCTGTCATCCCCTTCTCCTCCTGTCTTCAATCTTTCCCAGCATCAGTGTCTTTTCCAGTGAGTTGGTTCTTTGCATCAGGTGGCCAAAGTATTGGAGTTTCAGCTTCAACATCAGTCCTTCCAATGAATATTCAGGACTGATTTCCTTTAGGATGGACTGGTTGGATCTCCTTAAAGTCCAAGGGACTCTCAAGAGTCTTCTCCAATACCACATCAATTCTTCAGCACTCAGATTTCTGTATAGTCCAACTCTCACATCCATACATGACTACTGGAAACACTATAGATTTGACTAGATGGACCTTTGTTGGTAAAGTAGTGTCTTTGCTTTTTAATATGTTGTCCAGATTGGTCATAGCTTTTCTTCTAGTTTTAGACTAGTCTAAAAACATGATAAAAGCAACTTATGAAAATTATGTTCCAAATCTTAACTGGAAAGCTGTTCCAGAATAGTGATTTTGCTTTTATTAAACTTTGTCGTCAGAAGTAATGTCAATGACAATGATTTTATTTTAGTAATTTTATGAATAAAATTAACTGTTTCTGATTAAAATCTGTGGGGCCTGACACTAAATTTCCAGAAAAATTCTAAGCATACAAGTGAGATATATATGAAGATATTGAATTTTTAATATTTATGTTACTTATATTCTAAAATATATCTTGATGTATAGTAACATTAACTTAAAATAACATGATCTACATCAATCCAAAGTTCCAAAGATACAATAATTTTTAAATTTCTCTTCACGTTTATCAGTTGTTTTTTTTTTCCTCTCACCTGAAGTGTCTGGGAACAACACTGGTCCTCTTGAGATAATTTTTGTGAGACTTAAGAGAGTTTCCATTACATTTTATTAATAAACACGAGTAAAGATGACTAGAGAGACAAGTCCTACACAAAGGCAAAAAAAAAAAAAATTGGAGACTGAGATATATAGCAGTATGTCAAAAAATAAAACTGGGAACAGCCAACAAAACATTTCCATCAAGCATTTATTTCAATATGTTCCATTTTATTCCATTGTGTGAAATGTTTTTCACAAGAGCAAGCACTGTTATCATATAAGAGTACTATTCATTATTCTGTGGCAAACAGTGTACTGACAATTAGACTTACATTATCTCATTCAGCCTTCATGTCAAGCCTGAAGGGTAGGTATTTTTGCCCAAATTTAAAATATGACCAGACATCTGTGGTGGTCCGGTGGTTAAGACTGTGCAGTCTCAATGCAGGGGGCCCATGTTCAATCCCTGGCCAGGAAACTGGATCGACCATGCCTTAGCTAAGAGTTTGCATGATGCAAATAAGGATCAAAGAGTCTGTGTGCTGCAAGTAAGAACCGGAGCAGCCAAATAAGTATTTTAAAAAATAAAATATGGCCAAACTAGGTGCAAACAAAAGAAACTTGCCCAAGCTTAAACTTACCAAGACTTCAAATAACTGACATATTTTATTCAATATGAACTAAGCAGAATTTTTTCTATATAGCTTTGTGTAATCTTTGAAACCTAGTCAATTAAATTTTTTCACACAAAATTAAGTAGGTTTCTGTTTCCAAAATACATTTTCCCTATCTTTGTCCAGTAATTTCATCATTTATGAGGGCGATAACCAGATCATAAGGGTTTGAAGACATATTCCTAGCAACACTGAAGATGGAGCCACACATTGAAAGTTTCCCAGAATTCCCATTAGTTCCCATATGAACTATCAGAGTCATGGACCCCTCATGATATCCTAGGGTGTTAGTGCTGTTGGCTTGAGAGCATACTTACAAGATGCTATCAAGCAAATGATTGTTCCTATTCATGGCCTTGGATCAGAATCCTAGAATGCCCAGAAAAACAATGTCAACCTCTGTCAACAGTGCTTTAAAATGAAAAGGTAACATACATTTGACGCGAGTAATTTTTTCTGAGAGTGTGACAAATATATGATACAGGGAAAGCTGTAATGTATTTTATAACCAACCTTCAGTATAATCAGGAGATTGGCTTGTATGCTTTAAGTGTATTTATCATTATACTGTTATAAAAGAACTGCAAAATTATACTCGAGAATTTACATTTAAATAGTTACTAGAGGACAAGTGTAGGAAAATGTCAATATTTTTAAATAGCAAATATCATTATATTCTTTTTGCTTAGCATTCTTGAATATCCTTAAGTACGTGACAGATACGGAGATACTTAGCTACATAGACACATACAGGGACAAATTATTTGTTGGCTTTTGACAATTGTGATACGTATATATATACGTATATATATATTTTTTGTATATATACAAAAAATTCTGATAAATTCAGGAACTTTTAAAGCTTCAATTTTTACTTCTGAATTAAATTGATAAGATTGATTGGAGCATCCTAGGGTACCAAAAAATATTCTAGCTCATTCAATTCATCATGGTTAATTAAGTAAGCTACGTGAACAAACTCCATGTCTATACTTAAGTAACCTGAAATAAGAGACTCCTCAGGAAGTTCCAAATAAATAAATAAATAAAAACGAAGTCTTACTCTCTGCAAGAAAATAGGTAGAGGCCAGACCTTTAAAAGATTTCACAGAAATCAATAAATAACTGGAATACCTGCTGTAAATACCCATTTGAATATAAAATAGTTTGGGAGTAAGAATGTTACCTTGTTTAGGATAACCTTCATTTCAGATAGCCCTGAGAGATGACAGGTAGGCAGGCAGACTGAGAAAGAGAACATTTGAGAGCGAAAGAGAAAATGATTCCTGTTAAAATTCCCAGAACTCATTAAAAATAATTTTCAAGGTATAAAGATGATAAAAGTAGATACAAAATTTAACTTGTAATGTTGACAGACTGATATTAGTTCATATCTTCATGACTTATCAGACTATTTGATGTTAAAATTCCTGGAAGGAAAGATACAAGCCTTCCTAAAACTGTATGTGCTTAGTTGTGTCCGACTCATGTGACCCCATGGACTGTGTAGCCCATCAGAGTTCTCTGTCCATGGGATTCCCCCGGCAAGAATACTGGGGTGGGTGGCCATTTCCTTCTCCAGAGGATCTTCCCAACCCAGAGATCGAACCCGTGTCTCCTGCATTGGCAGGCGGATTCTCTGCCACTGCACCACCTGGGAAGCCAGAGATCCTACTGAAACTAGCTTCATCAAGAAACACAACAGAGATAAGAATGAGTCCATAAACTCAGATAGTAATAGAATAACTGTGAAATTGAAGATTTCGAAAGGAAATACATATTGATTTACTTAGTTTTTTTTTCAAAGTAAGTTTATTATGATAAGAAACAGGAAAGTCTCAACTGCAATCTAACAAAGGTTTTTTACAATCCTAGATAGAATATCTAGTCACATTGACCATTGCCACTGTAACTATAAACTGAGTATTAGTATGTCCATTTGTTTAAAAAGCAATCCTCAGTTCTCCATATATAGCTGTATTTCAAATTTGCAGGCATATAAGAACAATTACAAGTAATTAACAATTACTTGATAAAATCCAGATTCCAGGCCCTTTCTTTTTCTGAAGCCTCTAATTTAGTAGGGTCTGGGATGGAGACAGAGAATCTACATTTTAAATAAGTATCTACAAAGATATTTTTTAGATGCTGCTAATTTGAGGAACATTGCTTTTCACTTAGCTTCCCTATGAAAGAAGTGAACAGATCTTGAGTTGAAGAGACAGCCAAGATAAATTGAGAGAAAAATATGTATATTTGCCTGATTTGGAAGACAATTTTATCATCTTATATGTGAAAGAAAATCACACTTTTTGTTTAATTGCACATGAATATAGGACAAAGGCACTTTTAGACTTGTGTTAACATGGCAACTGTGGCAATGCAGAGATAATCAAGGCATTCATTAAAAATAACTCTTGACTAGTGTGCACAAGCACAGTGTGTATGAAGCCAACACAAAGCATTCAACCTAGCAACAGGTTCAATGAGGCGACAGAAGAAGCAGACAAGAATGGCTGGGACTTAGAACAGTTTAAGAGACCAAATATTTTAAATATATGTATATATTATTCAATATTATTTTTTATTATAATTATATTAATACAACTAATTTAATCATTAATTAATATCATGCTGCTACTGCTGCTAAGTCACTTCAGTCGTGTCCAACTCTGTGTGACCCCATAGACAGCAGCCCATGAGGCTCCACCGTCTCTGGGATTCTCCAGGCAAGAACACTGGAGTGGGTTGCCATTTCCTTCTCCAATGCATGAAGTAAAAAGTGAAAGTGAAGTCACTCAGTCGTGTCCGACTCTTAGTGACCCCATTGACTGCAGCCCACCAGGCTCCTCCGTCCATGGGATTTTCCAGGCAAGAGTACTGGAGTGGGGTGCCACTGCCTTCTCTGAATTAATATAATAGTGAATATTAATATATTATTTAATATATAGTTATATAATGTAATTTAATGTTATTAAAGTGTTAAATCAACACATATTACAATTTAAATATGTATTAAATATATGTATGTGTATATATAGGCAAAAGTAAAGTTCTAGCACAGAATATTAACTTTATGACTAGATCTTCTACTTAATGAAATTTTAAAAACAATATACACTCATCTCTAATGTAGGCAGGAGTTGTTGTGAAAGGGCCTCCTAGAAAAGTGGAGTTGACTTAGAAGCTTGAAATACAGACAGGTATGTATTAATATGTGGAAGGGGAGAAAGGAGATTGTACAGAACTGCATGATGCCCAGGCCTGGTGAGGGGCCAACGTGAGTAAATGTGTGTTTAACTAGGATAAAAATTCTTAAGGCTTTCATCTTAACTAGAAAGATCTTTGGAAGAACTCTACAGGATTTCTTAGACCTGGCACATCATCTGAACTCCATACTCATTCATTCATTTTAAAAATGTAAGCAATAAGTCCTTGTATACAGTTTTAATATTATAGATCATTTTATGCCAGCTAATATAAAGCACTCATCTTCTTTACATTGTGTGTCTAGTTGTATTTGCTTAATTTTTTAAAGAAAATCATTTTGAAAACAAAAACATTTTTGCCTTCTTATACCTCCACCCAGTAAATTATTATATCATTTCAGTCATAATTCAAGTTCAAAGAACTGCAAGACTCCAGCCCCCCAAATCCAGAAGTGCAAAAAAAAGCACCTTTCTCAACACTGCTCCTTTTTTCATAAAATAGGGTAATATTAATTGCTAACGGAGGTTTAATTAGCAGATAAATTTATAGATCATTTTATGCCAGCTAATATAAAGCACTCATCTTCTTTACATTGTGTGTCTAGTTGTATTTGCTTAATTTTTTAAAGAAAATCATTTTGAAAACAAAAACATTTTTGCCTTCTTATACCTCCACCCAGTAAATTATTATATCATTTCAGTCATAATTCAAGTTCAAAGAACTGCAAGACTCCAGCCCCCCAAATCCAGAAGTGCAAAAAAAAGCACCTTTCTCAACACTGCTCCTTTTATCATAAAATAGGGTAATATTAATTGCTAACGGAGGTTTAATTAGCAGATAAATTGTTTCAGTGATCTGATTCAGACATATGCTTTGTGTTGTCTCCTTCACTGAAGCTAGATGATGGTTGAAGGAAAAAAAACTTTCTGTTACTCTCCATGAAGTTGAATGGGCTATTCAGTCTGTTTTGTTTTGTTTTGTTTTTAATTCAAAACACTATCTCCAGTTTGGTGTCATATGGTTTTATTTCTTGTTTTAAACTCATACTAGTTTCAGCTACAATACAAATTTAGGCAAGGGCTGATCAATCTTCACATAACGTATTCTCTCTCAGATTTCAGTAGTATGTACCCCTAACAGAATAAACAGGAAATGTTTTACCAGTAGCATTGCTATCAGATCCAAGAGGATCAGAGTATATAATAGTTATTATATTGTTAGTATAAGTTATTATATAGTTAATAGTTGTAAGTGCCTATCTGATAGGCATTTGTACTTTACAGGAAAAATAAAAGCCACAATAAATGGTAAATGATCTTTTTCATCGTTTCTGAGCACTTGTTTTTATTACCCCCTTCCTGGGAGCTCAGATGATAAAGAATCTGCCTGCCAGTGCAGGAGAGTCAAGAAACGTGGGTTCGATTCCTGGGTTGGGAAGATCTCCTGGAGACAGGAATGGCTACTCACTCTAATATTCTTGACAGGAAAATTCCATGAACAGAGGAGTCTGGTGGGCTACTATCTATGGGGTCACAGTGAGTCAGACATGACTGAGCTACTAACACTCACTTAGACTAGAATTACTTCGCACTCTGTGAGTGATGAAGTAATCTTTTCTCATAGCTCTTCCATACACTACTGCTTATACTACACATCACAATATGGTCAACCTAATTTACTCAAGAAGCACATGAAAACAGAGAGAGGAGAGACCCCTTTATGGTATCAGATAAGGCAAATGCATTCTCTTGCCTCCCTGTACCGTGTCCCCAGTTCCAACTCTGCTTTCAGCCTCAGCTGGGATGGACAGCACCATGCAAGTTCCCACTGATGGCCACCCTTCTCAAGCAGGCTCCATACATTTCTACATTCTGCCCAGAACATTCGTCAACACTATGGGGTCCACTTTCCCCACAAGTAAACACAACCTAGAAGTACTGGGTTAGTCTCCAGTGACTACCCCTAACTACTGATGGACAGGAGCCTGTGGGTAAAGGCTCCTCCTCCTGCCATTTAGGTTGGTAACTTAGGAAACTCAGGTAGACATTCTGTCCACTTCTCAGGACAACCTGATGGAATCAATCAAATATTGCACAGGCTGCAGCAGCTACTTCAGTTATACACCTGCATGCTAACTTTATTATATCCCGTGCAGTCTCAGCTGCTCCTTTTCTGCTGCCTCCTGGATCACCTTTTGTATAAACTGTTCGCATCCAGGGCCTTGTCTCAGGTTCCACTTTTAAGGAAACACACAACTAAGACAGGTAAATTTACTACTTGTTCTTGCTTTAGAACAAGGACCTATAAAATTTTTATCTAAAAGTACAGATTGTAAAATGATTGTAGTTCATATGGTCTTTGTTGCTGCTACAGAATTCTGTCATTTTAGAGTGAAAATAGCCATTGACAATACACAATGAATGGACCTGACTGCATTTAAATAAAACTTTATTTATAAAAATTGGTGGTGGGCCTGATTTGGCCTATGACCCATGGATTACTGATCCCTAAGAATCTCTTAAATTCTTCTTGTAATGCATTAGAATATGCTTAGATTTCCCTGAGCTTAAATGTCCTTTGAGTGAAAGTGTGAGTTAAAATGCAAAAGTTGCTCAGTTGTGCTCATCTCTTTGCGACCCCATTGAATGTAGCCTGACAGGCTCCTCTGTCCATGGGATTCTCCATGCAAGAATACAGGAGTGGGTAGCCATTCCCTTCTCCAGGGGATCTTCCCAACCCAGGGATTGAACTCAGGTTTCCTGCACTGCAGGCATATTCTTTATGGTCTGAGACATCAGGGAAGCCCTAAATATCCTAATGATAATAACTGATGAAATTCTTCATTGCCTTTTGTTAAAATTATTATGTACAAGGCACTATTCCTAACAGTTGTTTTACATACATCATCATGTTTTATTTCCGATATTTCTATTTCATGCGTGAAAAAAACAATCTCAGGAAAGCTGTGTTAGTCATTTATGCTGTTGCATGTTGCAATTCTCTGCCTTCTAAATACATAATTAGGTGCGATTGCTGGTTCTCTTTCTAGTAAAGTATGACCATCTAACTATTTCCAGACAATACATTATAAGATTTAATTGATGTCAAATGATCCTCTTGAGCTCTTTCTTCCTTTGTGATGATTATTGAGAAGTTCCAGATACTGACTCTCAGCTTGAGGATGACATGATGCAACAAACACCCAGTGACCATGTAAGAGGGAATAATACAGCTGAAATTTTGGAAGATATGTGTTACCATTTCTTACCTTAGCCATCTTGACTAATAAAGAAACTAAGTAACTTGACAATGACCACAGTTAGTAAGTGGCATCTCGGAGAAGGCAATGTCACCCCATTCCAGTACTCTTGCCTGGAAAATCCCATGGATGGAGGAGCCTGGTGGGCTATAGTCCATGGGGTCGCTAAGAGTCAGATACGACTAAGTGACTTCACTTTCACTTTTCACTCTCAGGCATTGGAGAAGGAAATGGCAGCCCACTCCAGTGTTCTTGCCTTGAGAATCCCAGGGATGGGGGAGCCTGGTGGGCTGCTGTCTATGAGGTCGCACAGAGCTGGACACAACTAAAGTGACTCAGCAGCAGCGGCAGTAAATGGCATAACAAAAGGTCTTCAGCCTACAAGGCCTGATTTCTTTCTACTATACCTCCCTTACTATGTGTAAGTCTTTTTCTGCACATTAAAAAAAAAAATTCTTTAAGCCTGTTTAGGCAACTCTTTCCTGCAATGGATGCCATTGTGATGAGTAAATACCTTTCTTAACTGAGTTCAAAGCACAAGAAATGAGGACTATCTGGAAAAATATGAGCAAAAGCACTGATTCCAGGGAAAAAAAGTCAAATTATACACAAAAATTGTATGCAGTGTCCTGCCATCTTTTTCCTACTCAGACCCACAGTTCTCACAGAAGAAACATTCTGAGGCATCTGTCCAGTCATGGATACTGACTCCTTGCTGGTAACTATTCCTCATTTCTCTTCAGTGGGGTTGGGGACTGCCCCACTCTGTGACTAGACTATTTCTAATTGACCATAGATAGACCCCTGATTCAAGGTGGGACAATCAGTCCCTGGGAAACTTGAGCTGGGGCTGATCCACTGAAGCCAATCCTTCCACTGCATTGAGCATATGACTTTAAAATTCTGAGACTATGGAGTAGCAGCCTTCATCCTGTCACTGGAACTAAGGTCTTCAGAGAGAAAAACAGAAGCAGAAATGCAGAAAGGAGTCGAGAGAAAACTACAGAGAGCCTTTACAGTGTCTGAGGCCTTGGCTCCAGGTCTAGCTGCACTCCTGATAAAAGAATTAATGAAATATTCTTAAAGTCTGATAACTTCTTTACAGTTTACTTAAAGTTTTTTCTATTATTTGCATTCAGAGCCCTAAAAATACAACTTCCGACCTACAAGCAGTTTTTCACAACTTCTAAAAAATGTAATCTCAATGAATGGATTACATCGTCTAGTAAGAATAAACAGTCTCTATGGCTTCCTCAAAAACATAGATAAAATAATTCCGTTTAAAGTATTTTATAGGAGAACCATTCAAAATAAATATCTGATTGCAGAATCTGAGTATAAGTTGAGATATTTTAATCAATTACCTTTACAATGCTCTTCAAATTATCCTCACGCCCTTCCTCATCAGACTAATCCTAACACAGTACATGTTTCCCAAGTCTAGGATCAAAAAATACATACTTCTTAATGCAAACAGAAAACCTGAAAAGTATAAATTTTACTATCATAATTTATCTCTTTTTAATTAGAGAAACAGGAATAGACAGTGTTTTGGTTTTCAAAATATGGTCAGTCTCTTTGGATTAATCTTTCTAAAACTATGTTTTAAATCACAAAATATTCTTGTTAAAATAAATTATCATTGGTTTATAGCTGTCTCTTATACACATCTCAAATAATAAAGATTTTCATTATAAGATTTTTTTTGCATATTCTAAAAATCTGTGAGTGATCAGTTTTCATTCAGATATTGGAATATTTATAGTAAGGCAGATTTTAATTATCTAGTGTTTAATTTTCAGTAGAAATTAATTCCTTATTATTATAAAGAAGTTTTAAAATGACATCCCACTGTAAAAGTAGAATTTCTAATTTATAAGCTCATTTTTATAATCACACTTTGGAGAAAATTGTGGACACATTAAACTGCTTACATAAGCTTTTTAAAGAAGTAACTACAAAATGAAAAGTAAAATTTGCAGTGCCATTTGGCTGGCTAATTTATTTAAAATACGATAACTGTAAAACCAGGTAGAAGGTCATAATTATAATTTTTCTCAGTGAAATCTGCAATAGATCTCTCTGCATTTAGAGAATTCAGCATTTTTGCCCATTCTTATAAAGTTAAAAAAAAAAAGTAACCAAACAAGACAAACTGCAATTGCTATTCCTTAATAAGACAGTGTGCAAGACACAAGTATAGTGATAAGTCTTACCATTTCAAAGAGGAGAGGGAATAATTCCTTCTTAACACTAAACATCCAGAAGAGTGGTCCTATTAATTCAAGGTCTCTTACCCTTCCAAAGGAAATCATCTAAAATTTTATGCGGCCGTTTAAATGATTGCTGGGAAATTTATATGGTAGTCATGGGAACAAGTAAAGAAGTCAAGGCAACATTGATCATTTTAATAGTGTGCAAGTGATCCATCCAATTTGTAAATACCTTGGACCACTCTTCTAGGTCATGAGTGATCTGAAAAGGCATTTATGTGAAATTAATGAAATAAAATACAAGCTCGTTAATAGCCAGAATGCCCTAAAATTTTTTAATTACTTGGGTTTATTGTAAATACTTTGAGCTTTCAAAACAGCAAAAAACACCTCCTCTGTGGCATTATGCAGACCTTTTAAAAAGGCATGCTTTATCTTTCATGATTGAAAATGAATTCATTTGTTCTTTTAACTTTCTGAGTATTTTCCCTGCGTAGCACTTTCTTACAAAATACACTTCTCTGGTTTCATCAGTGTTTCTCTGCATATAACTAGTAAAAGATATGAACGTGATGCTCCTATGTATCTTGACAGCAGGTCATTCGTGGCAGGCACAGATGTTTGGGGACAACCTCATACCTGAACCAGACCCTCAGACCCCCAATCCTGTCATGAAAATGAGGCAGGAGATAGGAAACTGACTGAGCTTTGAATGGTGGAGAGATCCAGCCTCTAGAAAAAGCACATTGATAATAACTGGCAATAAGTACTATTAAACAGTGAGAGTTCTGGAAACCAGCTTGAGTAAAGGGTAATCCTACATGAAGTGGCTACTGCTGCTGCTGCTAAGTCACTTCAGTCGTGTCCGACTCTGTGCAACCCCATAGACGGCAGCCCACCAGGCTTCTCCATCCCTGGGATTCTCGAGGCAAGAACACTGGAGTGGGTTGCCATTTCCTTCTCCAACGTGAAGTGGCAGCTAGTGGTAAAGAACCCATCTGCCACTGCAGGAAATGTAAGAGACACGGGTTTGATCCCTGGGTCCAGAAGATCCTCTGGAGCAGGGCATAGCAACCCAGTCCAGTATTCTTGCCTGGAGAATCCCCATGGACAGAGAAACCCAGTGGGCTACAGTCCATAGGGTTGCACAGAAGTCATGCATAACTGAAGTGACTTAGCATGCTCACAATCCTACATGCAAGATGTTCTGGGATTCCTGAAGAGAGTAAAGGAGAAAAGGAGCTAGGCATCTCCAGAATTCAAAACTAAGAAAGCAGAAAGAATGAAGTCTAAGAGCAAGAAACTGGATGTTGGCTTCCACTCCAGGGTTCAGGGAGTAGCCTCTGAAGGGAAATGAAGGCCCCAGTCACAGAGGGATGGGAGGATGAGACATATTATACAAGGGCACGAAGAGTCACGGGAACAAAGCAGAACCCTAGGTCTAAGAATGAGAAACTGGGTCATTGTACAGAAAAGTTGATCTGCTATTTATGATTAATTTATGATAACTACAGTAAAAAAAATCTCAGAAGAACATCACATGAAGTGATTCTCCTTTGGCACTAAAACATTCTGAGCCTGAGGCTGCAGGTGTAATAGCCACACCTGGGAAAGAAGGCTACAGGTGGGCGAGAGGGCCGCACTGGATACTCACATGCAAAGGTCCCCTTGCAGCTGCTTTATCTTTTAACCTCTTTAAAACCTGAGCCTAATGCTTTACAGATAGCACTCTGGTTTATAGTGAAGATTAAAGAGGTATGTGTAATTAAGGCCCCTCACCCAACGTAACAGAGAAGGCAATAGCAACCCACTCCAGTGTTCTTGTCTGGAGAATCTCAGGGAGGGAGGAGCCTGGTGGGCTGCCGTCTATGGGGTTGCACAGAGCTGGACACGACTGAAGTGACTTAGCATGCAAAGTAAGGCCATAATAATGCTAATTCCATTCTCGTTTTATGGTTGTAATCCAGAACTTCCAGACTTCTCCCATACCTGCAGCCCTAAACTCTGATTTCTATTTTTACCCTGGGCTTCCCAGGTGGCTCAGTGGTAAAGAATCCACCTGCCAATGCAGGAGACATGAGTTTGATCCCTGAATCTGGAAGATCCCCTGGAGGAGGAAATGGCAACCCACCCCAGTATTCTTGCCTGGAAAATCCCATGGACAGAGGAGCCTGGTGGGCTACTGCCACTAGAGTCTGGCACAACTTAGTGATGCAACAACATTTATACCGTATTCTATGCAACCTGCACCCCAGCCGAGCCAGGATCACTTCTGGTGGGAAGAAGAGTAACTATATCTACTTCTATTAAAAATATATAAGCATGCTTATAGAACAAACATTTCTACCTTTTGGAGATGTATTGAGGCACAAAGGCCTGGAACCCAGTGTGCTTTCCTTCTCTGCAACTCTCATCAGTCTGGCCAGGGGAAGGCTGAGTAATGCAGAGGCCTCATGGTGTAGAACGCTCACTGTCCACATTGCAGCTCTTCTTTATCTCCTTCCTAGAAAGAGCTGACCATGGAGGAAGCATCCCAACCACCGCTGATCTGTGTGGCCAAGCTAGGTAGCAGCTACGGATTCAGCCTCTCGGAGCCATTTAGAAAGAACAGCTAGCCATAGAGTAAAGATCAGTAGACCTTGCAGGCTTTGCAGCAAGGCTTCTGGGGATCTACCAGAGGTCCAGCTTGATGCTGGCTGCCAAAGACAACTCTATGTCTTGAGAACATAGTTTCCATGAGGTGGTGTTGAGTGGGACAAAGGTACTTTTCTTAATGGCTAACAGCAGCGTCTTCAAGCTCTATTTTAGGATCAGACTCCCTGATCTAACCTAAATTTCAGATTCCCAGGAATCTGTTTATAGCTGCAGCTCAGAGAATGCTCCCATCCTTCCACTCCAACCCAAAGAACATGTCAATTCCAATTCAAAAAAAAAAAAAAAAGCCTACATGTTTAAGGAAAAGAAAAATGGAGACAAGGCTTCTCTGGTTCTCTCTCAACAATTCTCTGTGGAAGACACAACAACAAAAATCCAGCCATAATATTTCCCACTAATTCCAGTCAAGAGATGGAGTCTATTTCCCCACCATTTGACTTGCTCATGAGATTTGTGAGGCCAGAACAGTCAGGATTTAAGCAGAGCAATGAACAGGGCTTGTGCTGTGGGGCTGGCTCTTTCTTTGCAGCTGGGAACTCCTCTGTCACCATGTCAACTGGCCCAAGCTGACTTCCTCCAGCATGATATACCAAGTAAGGAAAGGCCCTGCTGTACCAGCTAAGGGCACAGATATGAGTGTGGCTTTCTAGATGGTCCAGCTTCAACCAAGTTGGCCCGATCAAAGCCACTCCGCTGACTCACAGAACTGCCAGCCAACAAATGCTGCTGTTTTAAGCCACTCGTGTTTGAGGTGGTTTGTTATGCAACAAAAGCAAGGTGAAATATTCCTTAGCTCCCAGAGCATAGAACTGCAAAATGAAATAATGTTTAATGAGTTAATTAAGTGGGTAAGGTCCTTCAGAGCAGCATGGCTTAATATTTTATCATTTTCTCAAGGAAAAAACATAGGATAAATTCACTTTGTCCTAATGATAAGTGGGTAAAGTCCTTCAGAGCAGCACCATTTAATATTTTATCATTTCTCAGGGAAAAAAATAGAGGATAAATTCATTTTGTTCTAATAAGTAAAATAGATCAAGGATTACATAGCATATAACTACCTGTCATTATAGTATTTCCATATGTACATTTCACAGTAACTCTCTTTGATGTTCATTAGTATTGTTCAGTACACAGTGATGAATTGGGGGAGGGGCTACTTGTTTTTTCAAATTACTTCTCTTGGGAAATATTACCTAGAAGAATTATATTTTCCTTGAAATAAGAAAAGGCATCTACTTACTGGATTTTGCTCCTATTTCCTCAGACACAATCATGTAGGTTATGTTGTGGGCAACTCTAAATTTGTGCTGGCGCGGGTTGTATTGTGTTTTTCATTAATAACATGGGGAAATGGCTCAGAGAAGACATATGGTTCTCTCCTTCTGAGCAGGAAGAAGAATCAGAGTAGCCTGGACAGTGTGTCTGGGAGTCAGTTATGCAGTTGGATTTTATTATTCAAAATTAGAACATAGGGCCAGTGTTCACAGGATGCGAGCTGTATTCATTATGGTTCATTTCACCCATACCAGGGTTTCTGACCACACCCCCTGACTTTATTGTCATGAAACTGTTTGAGCTTGGCACACCCAACTGCCTGACTCTCTAAGATGCTATAAAAACTCACCAGCCACATGGCAGTAGGCTCACTTCCCTTTATATTATTCAACAGAAATGGACCAAAATTAGAAAATTGAGACATTTGTGGGTTTTTTTCCCCTAGAACAGTGATTTATGTAGAACTGTAATCTGAAGACATTCACTTTCAAAATGCTGAGGAAATTGCAAAAAAATTATCACACAGAAATTTCTGGAAGCATCCACATCAATAAAAGTGTCCCTGTCTAGTTATTGACCTAAAATCAAGTAATAATCAATAGTGTATCAATTTCTTCCAACACAACCTTCTTTTGAATTATTAATTCATTAAAGAAATCATTTAAAGTGATAAGGTCCACAAAATTCATGATCTTGAATTCTCAAGGAGAAAATATGCATGATAGTTTTAAGAAAGTTTTAATCTGGTGACAAACAGACGTTACTTTAAGCAAAAATATTACTTAAAAGCAAGTCAATAAGAATCAGCTTAAATGAATGGGACACATGTTTTAAGTTGAATATATTTTTATACATGATAGGCATACATACAATAAAATTTCTAGTATCTTTTGGCAACACTACTCATTTTCAAAATGAGGAACTTCTTTTGGTGGAGGAGGGAAGAATCACTTGTTTGTTTTTCAAGCTATTTCTCTTGAAAAATACTACCTAAGATAAGCCCTCTATTCTCCTGGAAATAGGAGAAAATAGCTAACAACATTGCTTCTATTTCCAAAGACCCAAAACTCAAACGACATTTGAGGCAAAGACACACAAGTCCACACAAATGTTCACTATGAACTGTAAATGTTCTTTCCCACAATTTAGAAAAATAAACTTGTACTTTTGAATTCATTTTCTTCTCATCTTACCTTAATTTTTTATCTTCTTTTAATGGATGTATAGTTGATTATTAACAGTAAGTTAGTCTTAGTCGTAAAACATAGTGATCCAACAATCAAAAATGGTACAAACTAATCCTCACAAGCCCAGTAAGCATCTGTCAACATACAAAATTTTTACACTATTATTGACTGTATTCTTTATGCTATGTCTTCTTTATACTTATTTTATAACTGAAAGTTTGTATTTCTTAATCCTCTTCACCTATGTCCCCTAGCACTTCACACTCCTGCCCTGTGGCAACCAGCAGTTTTCTCTCTGTATATACGAGTCTACCACTGATTTCATTTATTTATTTGTTTTATTTTTATTTATTTAATTTTACCCTACAATATTGTATTGGTTTTGCCATATTTATTTGTTTTAAAGGACTGCATATTATGATAGTACTACTGAATTATTTTTAATTTTATCTGATGCAATTACAGTATTGTAGTTACATGGAAGAATATACCATTTCTAGAACATACATGCCATAGTATTTAGGGGTGAAATGTTATGATAGTTGCAATTTATTTTCAAACAGTTTGGCAAAATTAATATTGTGTGTATGAGAGACAGATATAGAAAATAAGAAAAAAATGTAGAAAAATGTTAACAATTGGTGATCCTAAGTGATGACTAGATGCATATGTACATTAGTTATTGTACTAACTTTACAGTTTTCATATAGATTTGAAGTTTTTCAAAATAAGCTGTTGGAAAAACAAGAGAGTACAGAAGTTCAACCAGGAAACAAGTGTAAACAAATATATTTGTGGGATCTTGCTATGGGATAGGAGAGAATTAGGACAGTTAACATAAGGGATGGGAATCACTAAACCTTTTTACTTGAAATTTAAAGAAAATTATTCAGGATATTTATACATGAATCTTTAATCTAGATGTAGAAATCATGCAAGAATTTCTACCTTTGTTGTAAACTTTATTTTACCATATTTTACCGTATTTTTTTCCTTTTATTTAAAAATGTCCTATTAAAATAATCAAGACAATGTGGTACTGGCAACAGAATAGAAAAATAGATCAATACACATAATAAAGAGCCCAGAAATAGACCCATATAATCAACTGATGTCTGACAAATGAGCAAGGGTGATACAGCGAAAAAATTATAATCTTTTCCACACACGGCACAGGAACAACTAGACATTCACATTCCAAAAACAAAAAAATAGACACAGACCCTACAGCCATCACAAAAATTAACCCAAACTGGTTCATAGACCTAAATGAAAACACAAAACTAAAAAATTCAAAGATAACAAGAGAAAATGTAGATGATCCTCAATGTGGTGATGACTTTTCAGATACAACATCCAAAGTTTAATTCATGGAAGAAAACTGATAAACTGGACATTAAATGTTTGTGCTCTGTGAAAGATAATGCCAAGAGAATGAAAAGACAGACCATAGACTGGCAGAACATATTTGCAAAAAACATACCTGATAAAGGACTGTTATCCAAAATACCCAAAAATCTGAATAGACACCTTACCAAAGATAATATATGGAAGGCCAAGCTGATGAAAAAAATGTTCCACATCAGATATCACCAGGGAAATAGCAATTAAAATTTATGATACCTCTACACAACTAAAAGAGCAGCCAAAATCCAGAACCGTGACAACACTGAATGCCGGCAAGAATGTGGAGCAGGAGAGACTCTCATCCCTTGCTGATGGGAAAGCAAACGTAGAGCCAGTTGGCAAGATAATTTGGAAGTTTCTTCCGAAACAAAATTACTCTTACCATATGATACAGCAATCACATTCCTTTGGCATTTACCGAAAGGAGTTGAAAACTTTGGTCCATAACAAAACCTGCACCAGGTGTTTACAGAAGCTTGATCATGATTGTCAAAACTTGGAGGCAACCAAGATGTCATTCAGTAGGCAAATGGATGACTGAACTGTGGTATATCAAAACAATGGAATATTCAGTTCAGTTCAGTCACTCAGTCATGTCCGACTCTTTGCAACCCCACGAACTGCAGCACGCCAGGCCTCCCTGTCCATCACCAACTCCCAGAGTCTACCCAAAACCATGCCCACTGTGTCAGTGATGCCATCCAACCATCTCATCCTCTGTTGTCCCCTTCTCCTCCTGCCCCCCAATCCTTTCCAGCATCAGGGACTTTACCAATGAGTTAGCTCTCCGCATGAGGTGGCCAAAGTATTGCAGTTTCAGCTTCAACATCAGTCCTTCCAATGAACACCCAGGACTGGTCTCCTTTAGGATGGACTGGTTGGATCTCCTTGCAGTCCAAGGGACTCTCAAGAGTCTTCTCCAACACCACAGTTCAAAAGCATCAATTCTTCTGCACTCAGCTTTCCTTATAGTTCAACTCTCATATCCATACATGACCACTGGAAGAACCATAACTTTGACTAGATGGACCTTTGTTGACAAAATAATCTCTCTGCTTTTTAATATCCTATCTAGGTTGGTCATAACTCTCCTTCCAAGAAGCAAGCGTCTTTTAATTTCATGGCTGCAATCACCATCCGCAGTGATTTTGGAGCCCATAAAAATAAAGTCAGCCACTGTTTTCACATCTGTTTGCCATGAAGTGATGGGACCAGATGCCATGACCTTCGTTTTCTCAATGTTAAGCTTTAAGCCAACTTTTTCACTCTCCTCTTTCACTTTCATCAAGAGGCTTTTTAGTTCCTCTTCACTTTTTGCCATAAGAGTGGTATCATCTGCATATCTGAGGTTATTGATATTTCTCCCAGCAATCTTGATGCCAGCTTGTGCTTCTTCCAGCCCAGTGTTTCTCATGATGTCCTCTGAATATAAGTTCAATAAGCAGGGTGACAATATACAGCCTTGACGTACTCGTTTTCCTATTTGGAACCAGTCTGTTGTTCCATGACCAGCTCTAACTCTTGCTTCCTGACCTGTATACAGATTTCTCAGGAGGCACATCAGGTGGTCTGGTATTCCCAATCTCTTTCAGAATTTTCCACAGTTATTGTGATCCACACAATCAAAGGCTTTGGCCTAGTCAATAAAGCAAAATAGATGTTTTTCTGGAACTCTCTTGCTTTTTCAATGATCTAGCATATGTTGGCAATTTGTCTCTGGTTCCTATGACTTTTCTAAAACCAGCTTGAACAGTGCCAAAAAGAAGTGAGCTATCAAACCACAAAAAGACAAGGAGGAAACTTCAGTGAACATTCTGTTCACTAAGTTGTGTCCAACTCTTTGCAACCCCATGGACTGCAGCCTGTCAAGTTTCCCTGTCCTTCACTGTCTCCCAAATTTAGCTCAAATTTGTGTTTGTTACTAAGTGAAATAAGGCCACACACTATATGACTCCAAGTATAGTGAAATTCTAGAAAAGGCAAAACTATGGAGACAGTAAAAACATCAGTGGTTACCAGGGGCAAGAGGGAAGGAGGAATGAATACATGGAACACAGACAATTTTTATGATAATGAAACTATTATATCTGATAATAGCAGTGGTGGATGCATGTCGTTACACACTTGTCAAAACCCACAGGATATATGTAGCACCAAGAGTGAATTCTAATGTAAAGTATGGACTTTGGGTAATAATGATGCGTCAGTGTGGCCTCATTCGTTGCAGCAAATGTATCCTTCTTGGTGCTAGATGTTCACAGTGGGAGAGCTTCTGAGTGTGTAGAGGGTAGGGTGGTATATGGGAACTCTGTCTGTATTTTGTGCTCAAGTTGGTTCTGACATTCAAACTCCTCCAAAAATAAAGTCCATTTAAAAGAAAAAAATAAATCCCAAATTAGGGCAGGTGTTAGTTTGAGGAATGAAATAAGAAATAGTTTTAATAACCAGTAGATTCTCTAATGCCACATGCATCATTTTAATAAAATATTATTTCATAAATTTCCATAGAGTCTTATGTATCTTTTAATCCTCATCAAAAAATTCTTAATTTTTTAATAAACATGATTTTACTAAGTCATATTCACTAAAATCATATTGATGATTCTTGTTGTCTTATAGTATTTTTGTATAAGCTCTGAGATTCTGTTAAAACCTAACAGAAACAGAAGATATTAAGAAGAGGAGGCAAGAATACACAGAAGAACTATACAAAAAAGATCTTCACGACCAAGATAATCACGATGGTGTGATCACTCACCTAGAGCCAGACATCTTGAAATATGAAGTCAAGTTGGCCTTAGAAAGCATCACTACGAAAGCTAGTAGAGGTGATGAAATTCCAGTGAAGCTATTTCAAATCCTGAAAGATGATACTGTGAAAGTGCTGCACTCAATATGCCAGCAAATTTGGAAAACTCAGCAGTGGCCACAGGACTGAAAAGGTCAGTTTTCATTCTAATCCCAAAGAAAGGAATGCCAAAGAAAGCTCAAACTACTGTACAGTTGCATTCATCTCACACCCTAGTAAAGTAATGCCCAAAATTCTCCAAGCCAGGCTTCAGCAATACATGAACTGTGAACTTCCAGATGTTCAAGTTGGTTTTAGAAAAGGCAGAGGAACCAGAGATCAAATTGCCAACATCCGCTGAATCATTGAAAAAGCAAGAGAATTCCAGAAAAACATCTATTTTGCTTTATTGACTATGCCAAGCCTTTGACTGTGTGGATCACAATCAACTGTGGAAAATTCTGAAAGAGATGGGAATATCAGACCACCTGACCTGCCTCTTGAGAAATCTGTATGCAGGTCAGGAAGCAATGGTTAGAACTGGACATGGAACAACAGACTGGCTCCAAATAGGAAAAGGAGTACGTCAAGGCTGTATATTGTCACCCTGCTTATTGAACTTATATTCAGAGTACATCATGAGAAATACTGGGCTGGAAGAAGCACAAGCTGGCATCACGATTGCTGGGAGAAAGATCAATAACCTCAGATATGCAGATGATACCACCCTTATGGCAGAAAGTGAAGAGGAACTAAACAGCCTCTTGATGAAAGTGAAAAGAAGAGAGTAAAAAAGTTGGCTTAAAGCTCAACATTGAGAAAACGAAGGTCATGGCATCTGGTCCCATCACTTCATGGCAAACAGATGGGGAAACAATGGAAACAGTGGCTGACTTTTTATTTTAGGGGGCTCCAAAATCACTGCAGATGATGATTGCAGCCACTATATTAAAAGACGCTTGCTCCTTGGAAGGAAAGTTATGACCACCCTAGATAGCATATTAAAAAGCAGAGACATTACTTTGTCAACAAAGGTCCATCTAGTCAAGGCTATGGTTCTTCCAGTGGTCATGTATGGATGTGAGAGTTGGACTATAAAGAAAGCTGAGCACAGGAGAATCAATGCTTTTAAACAGTCATGTTGGAGAAGACTCTTGAGAGTCCCTTGGACTGCAAGGAGATCCAACCAGTCCATCCTAAAGGAAATCAGTCCTGGGTATTCATTGGAGGGACTGGTACTGAAGCTGAAACTCCAATACTTTGGCCACCTGATGTGAACAGCTGACTCATTTGAAAAGACCCTGATGTTAGGAAAGATTGAAGGCAGGAGAAGCAGATGACAGAGGATGAGATGGTTAAATGGCATCACTGACTCAATGAACATGAGTTTGGGTAAACTCTGGGAGTTGGTGATGAATAGCAAGGCCTGGTGTGCTGCAGTTCATGGGGTTGCAAGGAGTCAGATATGACTGAGCAACTCAACTGTTAAAACTCTATTGGAAATATTTTTGATATCTTTTTATCTCTGTAATTTTCTAGAATTTGGATCCTTGTCGTTATCTTATTGAACCTCTTCATTATTGGCTAAAAGAAAGAATAAACACATTCTCAGTATTCACCAACAAAATAAGCATATAATGCTTTTTTAATGAGCCAAATATTTGCAATATAACCTTGTGGTTGTAGGAGCAGTAAACAGATTTGAGAAAAACTGCAGGAGACCAAATTACATGAATTAGTATATAAACACTTGAACACACAGAAATTTACTATGCACAGAATGTATGAGTGAGAAGCCTGATTCAGACTCATGAATGATGATGCAGTCATGATGAATAATGAAACCTATCAAGGTCACAATCACAATAAAGGCAGCTTGCTAGTAACGTCTGATACCTCCACCCCCTTAGCTAAATTCATCTTATATATTCTCAATGACAGGAAATCCTAGATTTTATTTTGCATTGTTTTATAGCATTTGTGTTTCTCTGACCTTTTTTTGAGAAAGGTCTTGGCCCTACTTGAAGGTATTCCTGTCATAGACTTTCAAGGATAAAAAACACTAGTTTTGCTCTTTAATTATTTCATCAAATGTAAGTTCAGTCACTCAGTCATGTCTGACTCTTTGTGACCCCATGAATTGCAGCGTGCCAGGCCTCCCTGTCAATCACCAACTAACTCCCAGAGTTCACTCAGACTCACATCCATCGAGTCAGTGATGCCATCCAGCCATCTCATCCTCTGTCGTCCCCTTCTCCTCCTGCCCCCAATCCCTCCCAGCATCAGAATCTTTTCCAGTGAGTCAACTCTTTGCATGAGGTGGCCAAAGTACTGGAGTTTCAGCTTTAGCATCATTTTTTCCAAAGAAATCCCAGGGCTGATCTCTTTCAGAATGGACTGGTTGGATCTCCTTGCAGTCCAAGGGACTCTCAAGAGTCTTCTACAACACCACAGTTCAAAAGCATCAATTCTTCAGCGCTCAGCCTTCTTCACAGTCCAACTCTCAAATGTCAGTGTTGCCTAAATTCTCAAGCAAGTGGGCTGCCTTTCAATCAATAAGACAGAATATCTACACTTGACCGATTCCCGTCAGAAAGGCCACGGAGACAACTGCTGCTCCGGATAAGGACAGGCTAGCCACTTCCCCCTCAAATTCCCTAGTTTTCATCTGTTTATCAGGTCAGATTATGAAAAAGAAAAACATTCATTACAGTACATTAACTCTTCCCACACAGAAATGTCTTCTCAAAACAAGTGAACACTGAACCTTGAATTTTACCTGGACACTATATGAAATAGTGGTGAATATGGCTTCATTTATTATTGTTTATACATGATAAGAGTTTATTGTGAACTTCCATCTCACTTAATAAAACATATATTTTTCTGGGTTCAGAACCAACACCTTTTGGCTATTTCCAGTTACTTGGCATCATGTATTAAATGAGAATTATTCAGTTAAACACTTTTTCTGCCAGAAACATAAGTGATGCTTTCTGATCTTTTCTTCAGTAGCTTTCTCCACATTTCAACTCTTAACATTCCACCCTGATTTTCATTTTATAAAAATTCACTTCATCTCTCCAATATTACAAAGCGCTTCACATATTTGATGGGAATAAGCCCTGGGCATATTTGCTGAGAATTTTAACTACATGGTCATCTGTGGCATTCATGAGAACACACAGGCAAAAAGCCAGATGGAATATCCAAAATGAGGTTCTCAGAGGCTAAAAACAAGTCAGACATCCAAGCAACAATGGTCATAAGATGAAATATGAAAAATAACAGAAATAGGTTTAAGATGCATTGGGAATATAGAAAGAAAAATGTCTGTGGTTTGATAGAAGCCAAAGAGAAGACCTCACAAAAATGTAAACTTTTAATCTGAGTTTAGAAGAATAGGGGAGTATTCACAGGGTGTTATGTTTGTCATGTATAGTAAGACATGAATCCCAGTAGCTCAGATGGTAAAAAATCTGCCTGCAAGGCAGGAGACCCAGATTCAATCTCGGGGTCGGGAAGATCTCCCAGAGAAGGAAATGGCAATCCACTCCAGTATTCTTGCCTGGAGAATTCCATGGACAGAGAAGTCTGGCAGGCTACAGTCCATGGAGTTGCAAGGAGTCGGACACAACTGAGTGATAAATATACACATGTTTACAATGTATAGTGAGACATGAATCCCAGAGCATAAAAGCAGGACCTATGAAACATAATCATTTTCCTATAACCAATTGTATCTCATTATATCCTAGTCCTGTCTTTTAATCTGAGTAGTTTGGTCTCTCTCCTACTAGCCTAGAAAATTTTCATCTGATCTGGGGAGTTCAAGAATAAACAATGCCTCTGATTTATTTCATATTCTTCTAAATATAATAATGTCTTCTTCTTCTAAATATAAAAATGTCTTTTGCCTGGATATGGCCTTTTGAAACCCAGAAGTCAGATATTTGATTCGTTTTCTTCCTCTTTGTTATTTTGCTGCATTGTCCGTTTTCAGAAATAATAGCAGCAAGATGTAACACTGCAAGAAAGAGGGAAACCAGGTACCAGAGTACCTGGGATGGAGTACCATATGGAATAGCATCCCTTACCTTAGATGAATGTAGGAAAAGGAATCTTAGGTGTTTTCTAAGTCAGCTCTTTCACTCTCATTTTATGGAATAAAACTTTGAAGTGAGAAAAGGCAGAATGGTGGTCCCAAGCTCATCCCAGGCATTGGAGTGGTAGATTGCACTTCTGACTCCTGTTTAAACAATGTTCAAGGTCTCCTTTAATCTGGAGAACAAATGAATTGCCAAGGGAGTTGGTTAACACGTGCTGATTCTCCTGTTAGAGATTCAAGGAGAAAGAGGAAAGCCAGAAACCTACATTTTAAACAAGCATCCTACATTTCAAACTAATGCAAAGAACCCACCTTACAAAAAGACTGCCTCAGAGGCTGAACTCGGTAAGGGGAGAGGCCTATTTTTCTTCATCTTTTCTTATCCCCGTTGCCTACCGAGTACTTAGTGTATAAGAAATGTCTAATGTTGAACAGATGAGTAAACCGTATTTCTAAAAATACATGCCACCTTAAACCTTGCTGTTTGTTTCTATCAAAAACACTGGCCAATTTGTCCTTTACTGGAATATTTTGAACTGTAATGTTTCTGCATTTCAAAGAGCAAGCTTTTCAATACAAAATGTCAGCAACCTCAACAAAATCCCAGGAAGCAAAAATTCAAGTATTGAAAGAGAATGCTTTGTTTATGTTGTCAGTATTTACCCTTTGAATATTTAAGATGCAATTCCAAACCAAAACCCAACTTACATTTTGGGTATTATGTGATTTATTGTAGTGTTATCTTCTTTAAGAGAAAATATAAGAGGGTTCCTCCTGCCCCCATTAAATATCTGACTACTAAATATTTAGGTATAGAGACTCAATTTCTCTGTATTTTATACACAAAATATTCTAACAATCAGAAACTTTTTTTATTTCACTATTTTTTTATAGTATGGGATCACTTATATGTGGAATCTTAAAAATTGGCATAAATGGAACCCACTTACAAAATGGAAATAGAGCCTACAGATGCAGAAAACAATCTCATGGTTACCAAGGGGGGACTAGGAGGAGGGATAAACCAGGAGACACAATACTATCTGCAAAACACACATTGCTACATAAAGAAAGATAACCAACAAGGATCCACTGCACAGCACAGGGAACCCCACTCAGTACTATGCTAAGTTGCTTCAGTCAGATCCAATCTTTGCTACCCCATGGACTATAGCCTGCCAGGCTGCTCTGTCCACGGGATTCTCCAGCCAGAATACTGGAATGAGTTGTCATTTCCGTCTCCAGGGGATCTTCCTAACTCAGGGATTGAATTCACATCTCTAACGTCTCCTGCATTGGCGGATGGGTTCTTTACCACAGGTGTCACCTGGGAAGTACTCAATACTATGTAATGACCCATATGGGAAAAGCAACTTTTTACATAAATGAAGACAACTGAGGATGATGATACGACACAGAAAAAATACATTCATTGGCTTCTTCTAAGCACTATTCTACTCTATAAAGTGAGTGACAGTATTTTAAAATTACATCTGGAAGAAGATGCCATACATAAATAACTCATTAGGAAACAAGTGTACATGAAAACATCTTGAGATTGGAATTTTTTCCAACAGAGCCACATAATCCACAGAATAACCGGTGTATCTTCATTTTGTAAAAAAAAGAGAGAGTCTCAGACTAATCGGCCTCTAAGATCTTATCTCCTAAATAGCCATGTTCTCTGTCTCACACCACATGGCCCTTGTCTTCCAACTTTAATTCACATAATCTGGTTATCTGGTTCTGTAAGAATTACAAAAGCCCATTTCACTGGGATAACTGCAGGTGAGTGATATCCAAGACTGAGAAAATGTAGATTATTAGATTTAGCAAAATGTT
Organism: Madoqua kirkii; assembly: GCA_006408675.1. Taxonomy (NCBI): domain Eukaryota; kingdom Metazoa; phylum Chordata; class Mammalia; order Artiodactyla; family Bovidae; genus Madoqua; species Madoqua kirkii. The sequence continues at coordinate 23,792 of SJYC01011024.1, read as the reverse complement.
AGAGCATGATTCATATTTGTTGATTGTGAAAATGCTTTGGGGAGATTGAATTAGCAGCAAGAAGACCTTTTAGGAGGCTCAGAGGAAAGAATCTCGGGAGTATAATTTTGGAATGAATTAAGTTATTTGTGGATCTAAATGAGCATGTCTGAAAATTAATATAACAAAAGAAAAGTTGTACATAAGAGCAGAAAGTCAGAACGCAAGCCAGATTGGTTTTGACATTTGACAAGCAATTATTACAGTGAAAGTAATCATGAAAACTCAGGATGACTATGTTTCTAGTGATTAATTCTGGCTAGAGTTTAACACAATTATCCAGATACTCAAACAAAGGCAAAAATGCTAATTTTCTCAAAACATATTTTTTGTGTGTATTGTTTGGATAATTTCCCTGTATTACTAAATTTTCTCCAGATGGTTCATAATTTTAGTTTAGGAGTAATTGTTTTTTAAAAAAACTTCCACCTTTTCTCATAAAGCATCATTCATGGCCTGAGCCCAGAACATAATACTCAAATCATAATTTTTAAAGGTGTTCTACTTCAAGGGTACATCTTCATTTCAATTGGTAATAAGTCTCACGTAAATGGAGTGGTTCTAAAATTATTTAAAGTGAATTACAGACTGGCAGAATTGGTACAGAGGGAGAGGCCTTTGGAACAGGCATGAATTACAGCTGAAAGCTCACTGCTTCCGTCATAATTGGCCCTGGTATTTGGGACTATCTAGCTTACCCCACTCTAGTACTGTTGCCTGGAAACTCCCATGGATGGAGGAGCCTGGTAGGCTGCAGTCCATGGGGTTGCTGAGAGTCGGACATGACTGAACAACTTCACTTTCACGTTTCACTTTCATGCACTGGAGAAGGAAACAGCAATCCACTCCAGTGTTCTTGCCTGGAGAATCCCAGGGACCGGGGAGCCTGGTGGGCTGCCATCTATGGGGTCGCACAGAGTCAGACACGACTGATGCGACTCAGCAGCAGCAGCAGCTTAGATAAAGGGCTTCCCTGGTGGCTCTGATGGTAAAGAATCCACCTGCAATGGGAGAGACCTGGGTTCATTTCCTGGGTTGGGAAGATCCCCTGGAGGAAGGCATGGCAACCTACTCCAGTATTCTTACCTGGAGAATCCCCATAGACAGAAGGCCAGGGGGTCACCAAGAGTCGCACACAGATGAGCAACTAAGCATACATCTATAGCTTAGATAAAAGATACCTTATTACAAAACTTTGATAGTGACTACATTGGACCAGAAGGTACTAGTAAATAATGAGACTTCCCCATCTAGCTGTTTGGTCACCCACTCTGCCGTGTGCCCTAGCACTTTGAATGGAAGACCCTAAGCCCATCCCCTTTCACAAATAGAGACAAAATTGCCATTTTGGGCAGTGAACTAAGTTATTAGGATAGGAGATTACCTTATCCTTCTACATTGTAGCATTCTTTGTACTAAAACAATATAGGAAAAGCAACTGAAGAAAGGGAAAACATCTGTATTGGGTTAATATGCTCCAAAGGAGAATTATTTGCTGAAAGAACATAATGTTAGTCCATAAGATCTGCTATATAATAAAGAAGATTCATATTTTTCACAAAAGTGTATTTATTCACTTCATAAATTAATAAGTATTTAAAGGTAAGTAATGGTATTAGGGGGAATTCCTTAATCTCAATAGATAATACAGGGAGGGAGGTTCTTTCTCACTCATAGAACCACAAAAAGGTGATTTGTGATGTGTTTTGTTCAATTCCTTCCCCATGAATATCATCTCTGTAAAATGAATCTTCTCTAAGACAGGTATTGCCCTTTTATGCTGACTGCATGCATGCATATGCATAAAAGGCCACATATCCAATTAGGATGTGTATATTCAGGAAGAATGACAGATCAGGGCTGTCAGCCTAAAGGCCCTACAGCTGGGGAGAACTTTCCATATCATTCAAGGGCCTGGCGAGATTACGGGACTATCCTTTCTTATCTCTGATTCCATCTCCTCTCTCTCAAGCTAGATGTTGTATTTTTCAGATGCTTTAGAAATAACGTGACTTGGTGATTTCTTACTAAAATTTCAGTAATGCTTTATTTGATCCCAGTAAGGTGTACTCCCTGTTGTTTCCAATATGGATTAGTTTCCAACAATTGACTTTACCTCTTCATGTAAAAAATGTGCTATCAACAGGCTACTGAACAAGATTGCTTTCTGTGGAAGGAACTCCAGGGGGAAATTTGTATTGAAGGCGAGCACTTGATGGTGTCTACTTGGAAAATCTTAAACATTTTGCAAGTGAAAATGTCACAACATCACTGTGACATATTAGTGATACATGGTTTTAGCAGAATGACACCTAACAGGATAATAATGTGAGAGTTTCGGAAAGACATTGTAAATTTTTGAAATATAAAAGGTGGTGTTTGGGAATACACGGTATTTTCTGAAAATACCAAATCCTCATGTTAGTAACAACGAAGGAAAAGTTAATAGGTAAATGGAGAGATGTTAGTATCAAATTTGAATGTCAGTAGAAACATAACTTGTTTGAGTAGACTGCTATCAAAAAGTTATGAAAATATTCAAAAGCATGACTGAGATTTCCTCTAGGTTCAACTTACTGGTACTGTATTAAATGATAAAGTCTAAAGAAAGAGACCAGGTGTGTTGGTTCTGTAAGCTAATGGTTGAGAGAGAAATTACATGTTGTCTTTTTTGCAAGCCTGGATGATTCAAGCACCACAGATATAGACACCTCCAAATTCATCTGAAAGTATTATTCACATTTTACTACCCTAAAAGAGTTAGGTAAGATCACAGAACTGGAAGAGACACAGAAGATGATCTGGTCCATTTTTCTTGCTATTTGAGGAATAATTACCATATTTTTTTTTTCAGTCTGAACAATCAATAATGCCGTTCTAATGCTTTCCATTTGGTTCCCTACAATATTAGCTTTAATGTCTTCATCTTGCTGTTAAAAGTTCCTTTTCTCTAGTTTTCTAATCTGCCCTAGTTGATCTTTATAAAAGGAAAGAGGTAATAACTAGCTAATTGACAAAACACATTTGCTCTCCTTCAAAGCATATTATAGAGAACAGCTCAGCCTTGAACCACTTAGTCCTTCTGATGATTTCAGGGGAGCAGGAATTTTGATTACTCACAGGGGGAAAATCTAGGAATATGGACAAGAAGGATATTTTATCCAGGCATATTTATTCCACATAAACGTAGGCTGACATTTTTTGCATGTGTGTGCATGCTCAATCATGTCTGATGCTTTGCAACTACATGGACTACAGCCCGTCAGGCTCCTTTATCCCTGGTATTTTCCAGGCAAGAACACAGGAGTGGGTTGCCATGCCTTCCTCCAGGGAATCTTCCATTAAAGACTGCCTATTTTGTGTATCTGGTAAGTTTTGACAATATCATTTTAATACCACAAGAACATTCAAAGGCATTAGCTTTTTTTAAAATCTCTATTTATGGCTGTATCTGCTCTTGGTTGTGCCACCCGGGATTTTCACTATGGCATGCAGGTTCAGTAGCCCCACAGCAGGCGGGATGTTAGTTCCCTCATCAGGGATTGAACCTGAGTCTGCTGTATTGGAAGGTGAATTCTTAACCACTGGACCACCAGAGACCCAACGCATTCCTTCTATTAAAAGCTTAGTGAAGCACAATTTGTTAATCCAGGCATAGTATGTTTAGTTTTGTTTGTTGTATAATTGATTCTTGCTTTGTAAATATGCAGGCTTTCTTGCTGGATTGACAGAAGTACAGAAAAGATTAAATGACCTCTCAGAAATAACAGCTCAATTCACATCAGAAACCCAGATTACAACACTTTGCTCTAAGCTCCAGGCTATGTAGCATCCTAAATTCTTTTTTTTTTTTTAATGGTATTTTGTGCATTAAGTGAGAGAGAGCACAATTTACCCTTGCTGTTACTTAATGTCTTTGCTTTTTTGTTTCTTACAGAAGGATGTGCAGTCACAGATTAAAGTTGGCCTTAAAAAGTTTTTTAATGCAGCATTACATCCTAAAATAAAATGTAATGCCTATAATCAAGATGCATATAGATTTTAAAATTCTCACCACACTAAGATGAAGAAACTACTTTCACAAAATCAACTGAGAAAATTCCAATGATTACATGTCCCCAGAAATAATACCAAAGGATGTTATTTCTAAGCCATTTTGAATAAATAATCAGCACTACTTGGGTTTTATAAAAGAAACAGTTAAAAACTGATTGTTGCCCTCAAGGAACTTACAATCACCAGTACAAGTCTAGATATGATTAAACTCAAAGTTCTGTTTAAGAGATAAAAGGTCAATCCTGGCCATTGGAATAACTGGGCATGTTTTCTTAAAGTTCACATTTAACCTCCATCTCAATGGTTGGATACATAGGTAGAGACATACAGGAGAGTTGTTCTAGGTGGGGGATGGAAAAATAAACGTGGGCTGCTTCTGAGACAGTAAAATATATTTATGACAGAATGACTAAAATGAAGCTTACATGTTCATCTGGTCATCAATTTAGCAAATATTTATGTAGATCCTATTATTCTAGATACTCAGGATATATTTAGCAGTAAAAAGTGAAAGTCACTCGGTGGTGTCTAACTCTTTGTGACCCCATGGACTACACAATCCATAGAATTCTCCAGGCCAGAATACTGGAGTGGGTAGCCTTTCCCTTCTCCAGGGGATCTTCCCAACCCAGGGACTGAACTCAGGTCTCCCACATTGCAGGCAGATTCTTCACCACCTGAGCTACAAGGGAAGCCCAAGAATACTGGAGTGAGTAGCCTATCCCTTCTCCAGTGGATCTTTCTGATTCAGGAATCAAACCAGGGTCTCCTGTGTTGCAAGTGGATTCTTTACCAACTGAGCTATCAGAGAAGCCCTAGTTAGTAGTAAGAAACAAACAGACAAACAAACAAACAAAAAAGAACCACAAAGGAAGATAAACTTCTATATCTATTACAGTCCCAGCAGGAAACACACACAGAGCTTATTTGAACAGTGAGAGGGAAGAGTACAATCTAAAGACTCTTGACAAAGATGTGAGCAGGTTTAAGGTAATTAGCAAAGGATAATGCAATACCCCCAGGCTAATAGATGGGGAAGCAATGGAAACAGTGACAGACTTTATTTTTATGCACTCCAAAATCACTGCCTATGGTGACTGCAGCCATGAAACTAAAAGACACTTGCTCCTTGGAAGAAAGTTATGATCAACCTAGACAGCATATTAAGAAGCAGAGACATTACTATGTCAACAAAGGTCCATCTACTGAAAGCTATGGTTTTACCAGTAGTCATGTATGGATGTGAGAGTTAGACTATATAAAGAAAGCTGAGTGCTGAAGAATTGATGCTTTTGAACTGTGGTGTTGGAGAAGACTCTTGAGAGTCCCTTGGACTGCAAGGAGATCCAACCAGTCCATCCTAAAGGAAATCAGTCCTGGGTATTCATTGGAAGGACTGAAGTTGAAGCTGAAGCTCCAATACTTTAGCCACCTCATGCGAAAAGTTGACTCATTGGAAAAGACCCTGATGCTGGGAGAGATTGGAAGCAGGAGGAGAAGGGCATGACAGAGGATGAGATGGTTGAATGGCATCACCAACTGAATGGACATGAGTTTGAGTAAATTTCAGAAGTTGGTGATAGACAGGGAGGCCTGGTGTGCTGCAAGTCCATGGGGTTGCAAAGAGTTGGATACGACTGAGCGACTGAACTGAATAGTCATGGGAAGCAGTTAATATCTCAAGGTTTGAAGGAAGCATGGAAGGGAACAGTTATCAGAACCTGGGAAAAGACCCAGGAAAGGGGCTGCCTGACAAGAAGTGTGGCTTTCAATAAAGAGTCATTATCAGCCTGCAGTGCCAGCTGGGAGTGACTCTGGTGAATAAATACCCCATCTCCTGATCTCAAGTTCTTCCAACTCACTCCTATCAGCTGAGTCCAACTAGAAGGCAAATGAGGCCCCCAGAGCAGGGCCATGCAGGGCTACAGAGTATGGGGAAGAGGAGCAGAGAGAGATCTGAAGGGGCAGAAAGGTTCAGCATAGTCTCTCCTTCAGTCAGGGTCTACCAGAGAAACAGAACCAGTAGGATACACACATCCACCCCCAGAAGTTTATATAAATATGTATAATTTATATGTCATATAAAAATACATTTCTATTTAATTTAAATATATAAATATCTATATTTAAAATATAAATACATGTAGCATATATACATGTGTTAAAATACATATTTATAATGAGATCTGTCTCAAGACATTGGTTTTGCAAAACCAAGGGACTGCAGAGTCCAAAATCTACAAAGCAGGCTCAAAACTCTCCAAGAGAAGATAGTCCATAAGTAGAATTTCTTCTTAAGCCTCAATAGCTCTCGTAAGGATCATCAACTGTTTGGGCCAGGCCCACCTAGATTATAGAGGAGGCTGGTCTCCCAAAGTCAGCTATCCATCGTAATCATAATACCTTCATAGCCACACATTGATTCATGTTTAATTGAATAACTAGGTACTACAGCCTAGCCAAGTTGACCCAAAAAACTAACTCCCACAGTCTCTATTCTATTATAGTAAAGCAAGACAGAAAACAAAATTTGATACCTTCTAGAAATGGCAAGCCACTCCAGTGTTCTTGCCTGGAGAATCCCAGGGACGGAGGAGCCTGGTGGGTTGCTGTATATGGGGTCGCACAGAGTTGGACACGACTGAAGTGACTTAGCAGCAGCAGGTGATAACTGCTAAGAAAAAGAATAAAGCAGAACATACAGCTAAGGTGTGATGGGAGGTCCTATGTTTTAGATAGCGTTTTCCTAGAAATATTTAAGCAACTAGTCTCTGTGCTGAGGCCTAAATCAAGTCAGGAAGTGAGTCCTATGGATATCAGGGGATTATTGTTCCAGGAAGAGCCCCAGATAAGTGTTTAAGCTTGACCTGTTCAAGGGTTAGTTAAAAGGGGAGTTTTGGAGCTGAGGTAACAATAAAAAAAGAGTAGGAGAAGATGAGATTATACAGTAGCCTGGGGTCAGACTGGGAAGAGCCTTTTAAGTAAAATAAGAATTTTGGGTTATATTTTGAGTGAAACAGAATGCAGCTAAATCATTTGGTGCTATAAATTAATATAACATGATTCTGACTATTTTGGATTTTTTTTTACTGTTCTTTTCTTGTTACTTTTAAAGAACTGCTGTGGTCTTTGGGTGGAGAAAAGACGACACACATCAGGGCATGGGAAAGGGGAAATAGATGGGTGCTGATGCTGTGGCCTCCATCCAGATGGACTAAAAGCTGTGCCCGTGGAGACTATAATATACCTTGAAGGTCACATCAACATGATATGATTTGTAGATGTGACACAAACAAGGAGAGGTGTTAAGAGGCCATGATGTTTGGCTTGAGCAACTGAATAAATGAAATTATTCTGAGATGTAAAAATAAATGATTTATTCAGATAAGATGGAAAAGACTAGGATGGGACACATTTGAGAGTGGGAGGATGAGGATTCTGGTGCGGTGGTTTGGAAATGACAAGAGTGGTTATCTACTGATCATCCAGCTGGACACAGTGAGTAGGCTGTTAGAGCCTGTGGTGCAGCCAAGAGGTTAGGACTACACATTTCCACCTGATAGTTAGCAGCATAAAGATTCCGGGAAAAATAGGAAAAACTATCAATAGCTATAACAGGGGAGATTATGATAAAGGATTAGTGAGTGTTACAGAGGAAGAAAAGCATAGACTCTGGTGATTCCTACATTAGCAGCAGGAACATCTGCCTTATTGACTACTCTGTAAGCACCTTCAGAGAAGGAACTATGCCTTAATCATTTTGGAAGCTTAATACACAGTTAAGCTCTGACTAGTCAAGGCTATGGTTTTTCCAGTAGTCATGTACGGATGTGAGAATTGGACTATAAAGAAAGCTGAGCACCAAAGAATTGATGCTTTTGAACTATGCTGTTGGAGAAGACTCTTGAGAGTCCCTTGGACTGCAAGGAGATCAACCAGTCCATCCTAAAGGAGATCAGTCCTGGGTGTTCATTGGAGGGACTGGTGTTGAAGCGGAGGCTCCCATACTTTGGCCACTTGATGCTGACTCATTTGAAAAGATCCTGGTGCTGGGAAAGATTGAGGGCAGGAGAAGAAGGGGACGATAGAGGATGAGATGGTTGGATGGCATCACTGACTCAATGGACGTGGGTTTGGGTGAACTCTGGGAGTTGGTGACGGACAGGGAGGCCTGGTGTGCTATGGTTCATGGTGTCGCAAAGTCAGACATGACAGAGAGACTGAAGTAGCCAAAACTACAGACTGAATGAATACAGAATGAGTTAAGGGATTGAAGGCCACCGAGTGTTCAGGAGCAGAGGCCTGGCATGAGCCTGTCCTTCCAGAACAACAGTCCTCACCACAGATTGCTTGGCAGTTGCTCGGTTGACGTGAGCGTGGAGTGGAAGAAGCAAGGTCCTTGAAGGTGGACACGCTTGAATTGCAGCCCCAGCTCTGTTACTTGTTTGCCATGAGACCTTGGCAACGTATTTAGCGTTCAGAAATTGTGGTCTCAATAAAATGTCTGAGCATTAGAGCACAGTGCTTGGCATATAAAAAGCGTTGAGCAAAAATTAATCTTCAGGAGCTCATTAAAAATACCTCAAATTTCATCACTTGTGAATTTTGAATAACATGTTATTTCATGGGCTACGGAGCCCATGAAACTAGTCACAGCTCTAAGTCATGCAGATTTTGCTTTGTTATTTAAGCAAGTCAGAACTCATTTAAATCTGCTCATCTAATTAATATCATTCCAGTGATTCTCAAAGTTCTCATTACTGTTTCCTCAGTGGAGGCCACATTTTGCATATTCAAATAACATTTATTGAGAGCTGACTATATGCTATATAGTGCTCAAAGCATACAATGGGACTCAAGTCCCACTTCAGATTCAATTTGTCAATAGCTGCACCTCCAGTTTATAGATTATATTTTTCAGTGGTTACAATAGAACAAATAATTTGCTGGTTAATTTTAGGAAATGACTTTCTACTCCTTTCACCTTTATATAAAAGAGAACAACTATTCTCATATCACAGAGTTTTAAAAATGTACACTCTGAGTCCATTCTGAAGATCAGCCCTGGGATTTCTTTGGAAGGAATGATGCTGAAGCTGAAACTCCAGTACTTTGGCCACCTCATGCGAAGAGTTGACTCACTGGAAAAGACTCTGATGCTGGGAGGGATTGGGGGCAGGAGGAGAAGGGGACGACAGAGGATGAGATGGCTGGATGGCATCACAGACTCGATGGATGTGAGTCTGAGTGAACTCCAGGAGATGGTGATGGACAGGGAGGCCTGGCGTGCTGCGATTCATGGGGTTGCAAAGAGTCGGACACGACTGAGCGACTGAACTGAACTGAACTGAGGAATAGAAAATAAAGTTACATATTGCTATACTTTATACAATAGGTTAAACAGAAAGATGAAACAGTTGTCCTCAAGGAGCCTTTCTATAAGACTTTATAGAAAGGCCAGGACAGAAATAAACTCCATGAGATAGCATGTGATACACGTGAGAATTAAGATGCATAAACAGGCATTGGGTAAATGAATGAACAAATGAGAAAACAAAGCAAATGTTATAATAACTTACAGGTGTATATGATTCATTTCAGCTGAAGTCATCATGGAGTGTCCTATGCAGCAATCCCCAGCCTTTTTGGCACCAGGGACTGGTTTCATGGAAGACATTTTTCCACAGACCAGGGTCAAGGGGATTGTTCAGGGATGATTCAAGTGTATTGACATTTATTGTGGAATTTGTTTCTAACCTAATACTGTGGCTGATCTGACAGGAGGTACCGATCTGACAGCCGAGAGTGTGGGGACCCCTGCTTTAGAGGACGTTAAGATTTTAGCTACAACTTCAAGAAAAATTAAACTTTTATAACTTATGATTGAGAAACATTTTAAACAATGAAACTGGAAGCCACAGTTAATACTGTAACATGGCTAGTATACATGGAATAAGTCAGGAAATGGGCGGAGATATCACAGGCCAAGGTAAAAGTCTGGATTGTATTTAATAGGTAACTTTAAATAAGTATCAATTCAATATTTCCTTTGAAATTAATTGAAAATTCAACTCAAGCTTAAAAAACACGAAGCAAATTAACAACGTTCCTACCTGGAGGTCGGGCGATTCTGGTTATGGTTAACTCCATGATTCCCTCTTGGATCCCTGCTACCTCCTGGCTCTACCCTCGCGTCTGCGCCGGCTGTATCCTCAGGCTGGCTGTTAAACCGCTATCACTGTTCTGACTTCACATCCACTCACGACATTATCCAGGGAAAAGGCAATGGTCTTTTCAGTACTGACGCTTTCTTAGGAATAGCGGTTTCAAGTCGTTCCAGAGCAGTTCCAAGCAGTTCCAAGTCGCGTCCAGAGAACTCGCTCTCACATCTTATTTGCCAGATTAATTCACTTGCTTTCTGCAGAATTAATTCCCCCGTCATTAGACCCCAAGGCCCTTATTGGCTCAGACCTAGAACACTGACCAATCCCTAGCAAGGAGAACGAGATTACTGTGATGAAGTTAGACACCTGGGGCTGCCCCTAGAGTGGAAGTCCCATCACCCAAACCCAGCCGCTCAGCGGCCACACAGGAGAGGGGATACTGGTGGGCGTGGGGGATGGTGGGAGTGGGAGTGAAATAGATATAGAGGAGACTTCATTATTCATCCACTACAGGGAATTATTGAGCTGCTTTATACATAGGAGTCACGTATGCAGATAATTCTACTGAATATTCATCTGATGATGATTCTAAAGATTTACAGAACAATAAACTAGAAACTCTACTCATAATATATCGCCAGGGACTTCCCTGATGGTCCAGTGGTTCAGACTCTGAGCTCCCAATGCAGAGGGCACTGCTTCAGTCCCTGGTCAGGATAACATCGTGCCACAAGAAATGGCCAAAAAGAGAAGAGAAATTTACCTGCATAAATATATCTCCAAAATAACCCTTTAGGTGAATACCTATGTTATCTAAATATTGCTAATAAATAAGTAATTTTTAAAAATAAAACCTTATGAGAAAAACAGTTACATAGTATAAAATACGAATGCTCTATTTACAGGAAAAAGCATACTCCACCTTACTTATAAAGCTGTAAATGAAAATGTGCAAAAATTTAAGGTTTTTCCCTCTAAATTAGATTTAAAAAAATAATACCTATTGCTACTAAGGATCTGTGGCGGTTGAAGATTAAAATACTGTGATCCTTCTAGAAAGCAGTTTAATATTATGTTTTAGGATCTTTATTGATATAATTATACCTACAGGTGTGTGTCTTAAGGAATAATTAAGAATGCAATTAGAGTTCATGCATAAGGACTCCCAGAGCAGTGTTCTGTATAATAGCTAAAACCTGAAATGACCATTAGCAGCCCCAAACAGGGAAAGGCTGAATAAGGAGTAGTTCACACAACGGAAAACTATGCAGCTTGAAAACTTATTTTGACGATAGAGGAAAATGTTGAATAATAATATTTTTTTAAAGCCCTGGGATCTCAACTATATACTTTTTAAGTTAAGCAGGGTTTTGAAGGGGAGAGAGATTTTTAAAAGCATGATGCAAAGTCTCACTACATTCTAACTTACTTTGACCAAGTGCGGGCCAGGAGAAATGACAATAGGCTTTTCACCTTGCTGAACATAAAGTGAGTGATTTTTTAATACAATTGCAATAGTAACTTTTCTATAGCCTTTCCTTTAACATTTCAAAATGCACTCTTACAAAGCAAGCAAAGACCTCTCTTGGATTATAAAACAGCAATATTATTAACACAAAAGTATTGAGTCTCCCATGAGCCTGGCATTATTGTCAGTATGGAATATTTAAGTATTAACAAATTTATTGTTTGCTCATTTGATGTCAGGCTTACTGTCCTTGAATCATGAAAGTGGTTATTTAAAACACTCTACAGTGTTGATTGTTGGACCAGAATGATGGCTACAGGAGAACTGATTACACTATTCCAATTTGGGGTATATTTTTAAATTTTCATGATAAAAATTATAAAACCAAATAATTCACATGGAACCAGTGAAAGCATGTGTAGTCCACAATGTTTAGCTTTCTAAAACTAAAATTCTAAACCTTTCTTAATTATTATATGTACACTTTCCAACTAACAGAGTTTGAAAATATAATCTTTTATTTAAATGCAGACAAATAATATGCTTACGTGAACATAAACTGTGTTCAAACCACAGACTATTTTAGTTATATGCATGTATCAGAACTTTGTATTAGAAGGAGACTTTTTTGACACTGGAAAATAATTTGTATAAAAAAGTTATATTCGGTACTTTCTGGTGGTCCAGTGGTTAAGACTTTGCCTTCCAATGCAGGGGGTGTTGGATCCTTGGTCAGGAAGCTAGGATCCCACATACCTTGCAACCAAAAGATGAAAGAAATAAAAATAAAGAAAACAGAAGCAATATTGTAACAAATTCATTAAAGACTTTTAAAATGGCCTACATAAAAAAATTTTTTTAAAGAAAGAAAAGCTGTATCATATTAAAAGATTCATCTTTAATAACCTGACATTTTAGGATCAAAATTCTTTCTTGATAAGCAAATCATTCTATTAGGTCTTTCCTTGTGTGCTTTTATTATTAAATTTATCTGCAATTTGACAAGCTATTTGATTTTCCACAGTTAATATGCCTTAATTACCATTAAATAGTACAATAGAGTTATGTAAACCTTAGAAGTGATCTAAACTATGAAATAACTGCGGATAAGAACCAATGACTTCTCATCGTTGCATTCCTAATTATGGGCTTATAATTAAAATATGTCATATTTACTAGATTTAGTCTACTTTCCACACAGGGAAGGGCTCTTTCCCATCACACTCTTCACTGATGGTTCTATTAGCCTTGATACAAACCCTCCAGTGATGAGGAATATTAAATACACCCGATATCTACAGCAAAGTACCTGAAGCTGGTGGGGGTTTGTTGTTGGGTTTTTTCCCGCTACATCAGGTCTTCCTTGCAGCATTCGGGATCTCCCGTTTTCCTTGCAGCATGTAGGATCTTCTGTTGCAGCATATGGGATTTAGTTCCCCAGCCAGGGATTGAACCACGGCACCCTGCATTAGGAGCTCAGAGTCTTAGCTACTGAACTACCAGGGAAGTCCCCAAACTGGGTGGTTTAAAGCAACAGAAATATATTTTCTGAAAGATCTGGAGGTCAGAAGTGCAAAATCAAGGTGCCAGCGGGGCCAGGCTCCCCCTGAAACCTGGAGGGGTCGTTCTCTCTTGCCTCTTCTAGCTTCTGGTGCCTGCCAGCAATCCTTGGCATGCCCTGGTGCACAGCTGCAGCATTTTGATCTCTGCTGCCATCAGCGCATGGCCATCCCCCTGTGTGTCTCTGTCTTTATATGGCATTCTTTTCCTATGTCTCCATGTCTTTACACGATATTCTCCTGAGTCTGTGACCAAATTTCCTTCCTCTGAAGGCACCAGTTATCTCACATTAGGGCCCACCTTATGGCTTCCCTGGTGGCTCAGAGGTTAAAGCGTCTGCCTGCAATATGGGAGACCTAGGTTCGATCCCTGGGTCAGGAAGATCCCCTGGAGAAGGAAATGGCAACCCATTCCAGTATTCTTGCCTGAAGAATCCCATGGATGGAGGAGCCTGGTGGGCTACAGTCCACAGGGTGGAAAAGAGTCAGCCATGACTGAGCGACTTCACTTTTCACTTAATGACCTCATCTTAACTTGATGACGTTTGCAAAGATCTTACATCCAAATAAGGTTACATTCATGTTCACTGGGTTTTAAGACCTCAAATATCTTTAAGTAAGTGTTAGTCACTCTTGTCCAACTCTTTATGACCCATGAACTATATGTAGCCTGCCAGACTCCTCTGTCCATGGAATTCTCCAGGCAAGAATACTGGAGTGGGTACGTCTCCAGGGCATTTTCCTAACCAAGGAATCAAACCCGCATCTCCTGCCTTGCAGGCAGAGTCTTTACTGTCTGAGCACCAGGGAAGCCCTTGCTATACCTTTAAGTGAATATTGCTTAGTCATGTCTGACTCTCTGGGACCCCATGGACTATACAGTCCACCGAATTCTCCAGGCCAGAATACTGGAGTCGGTAGCCTTTCCCTTCTCTAAGGGATCTTCCCAACCCAGGCATGGAACCCAGGTCTCCCACATTGCAGGCAGATTCTTTACCATCTGAGCTACCATTACCCCCTCATATAGGATACTGAAACACAGACAACTATAAGAACTAGAGAGTGAGCTGTGGTCATTCCCTTAAATTTTCTGGAATGAGGTTTATCTCACTGTATGTGATTAAAATACTTAATGGTAAAACATAGTAACACCTACCAAGGGCTGACCAAGTGCTAGGCACGTGTTTAGGGCACTGAAGATATCAGTCCCTAATGAAAGGCCTTTAAATATTTGATAATAGCTGTTATAGTCCTACTAAATCCTTTCTTCTTCAAGGTAAACATTATCTGTCCCTTCAAACATTTTTTATGTTGAATCATTTCTAGTCTATCAATCTGAATAATCCTGAGTTGACTGTTCAGAAAATTAGAATTGTTTGCATTACCTGCCTTCTAATTAAAACTTAAATCTAAGTCTACACACACGGGTGTGTAGACATACATATATGTCTACATATATACTTGGAATATATATACTTAGGAAAATATATATATATACATATATATTTTCTCAAAGACTCTTGCTTATCCAGAATTCATAAATTTTGTGGCAGGAATTGAATAAATGTATTTTCATAAATTCCCCACCAGTAGCACAAAGAGTGGAGAAGGCAACGGCAACCCACCCCAGTACTCTTGCCTGGCAAATCCCATGGACAGAGGAGCCTGGTGGGCTGCAGTCCATGGGGTCGCTAAGAGTTGGACACGACTGAGCAACTTCACTTTCACTTTTCACTTTCGTGCACTGGAGAAGGAAATGGCAACCCACTCCAGCGTTCTTGCCTGGAGAATCCCAGGGACAGGGGACCCTGGTGGGCTGCCGTCTCTGGGGTCGCACAGAGTTGGACACGACTGAAGCGACTTAGCAGCAACACAAAGAGTTGGACATGACTGAAGCAACTTAGCACATAGAGCTTCAGTTAATAAGGTTTTATAATACATATTGATAATACATTATACTTTGAATACTAGGCAATTCTGAGTATTTTTAAAACATTCATAATAACTATCACTTCTTTGTTTGCCAACTGGTCAGGAGTTCAAGTATTGTAAAATGAACTTGAAGGACCCTAGGGACTATTTTATAGGGTACTGCAGTGCCCCATTTTAGATCCCATTTCTGTTCACCAGAAATTTCTCAGAGGATTTAGTCAAACGTGAAACTTTTTGCTCTATTTGTAAGTAATGTACTTTTATTTCACAATCAAATCTAATATGCTGCTTTCTATTTCAGATCTTAAAAAAAATAGCTCAAAAGGCTATTAGATCTTCATTTTGATCTGCATATGTGTGTCTGCAATTGGATTAGATAAATTGGAACTTCATGAAAATGAGGTAGAGTTAAACTATTTCATCGTCTGGTTTCTTATTAAGAAGTAATAAAATTTTATCACGGGTCCATGGTGTCCTGGTGCTGGACTAATACTGAAGCCAACTGCAGGCTTTTATCAAAAAATTAAACTTTGACTTACAGCCAAGATTCTGGTTTTCAGCTAAGATACTTTACATCTATGGCAGCTTTGTACTTCATGGATTAATTGTCATAATACATGATTATTGATGCAGAATCCTCTGTAATTTCTTTTGATCTGGTAGTTTTGTATATTGATAATTGAACCTTTAGCATGTTTAATAGTACAAGTAACTAAGTTGTCAGAAATTTGCTCCCTTAAATTCTGACAGCCTTGTCCTCTTAAAGTAAGGATGTGAGTACTAAGTCACTTCTGTCGTGTCTGACCTCTTTGCCATCCTACGAACTGTAGCCCACCGGGCTTCTCTGTCCATGGGATTCTCTGTCCATGGCAAGAATACTGGAGTGGGCTGCCATGCCTTCTTCCAGAGGATATTCCAACCAAGGATCGAACTCGTGTCTCTTATGTCTCCTGCACTGGCGGGCAGGTTCTTTATCACTAGCACCACATAGGAAGCCCTTGAGGTAAGGATACTCCTTTATTTCCATTTCTCTGCAATACATCTGCCTTCTTACCACTAGCAATGGCCCAGATTATTCAGTTCTTATTGGCCCAGAGAATGTACTAGTTATATCCCACAGCTAATTAGAATGCAGTCTCTTTGCTAGAGAACAGTTTATTTAGCTCACCAATGAATAAGACTTGGTTTGAATCTTGATTTAAAAATTAAAGGGAAATGGAAACAGGGTGAGAAAGGGGAAAATATTTTCTTCAAAGCACAAATTTCTGTTAATTAAAAAAAAAATATGGATTTTGTATAAGACTGGAAGGAGGGGCTTTAGGCTAAAACACTAAACCTAGAAAAGTTAAAATTTTCACCTGCATTTCAAGAATCTTACTTATGAAATCTAGAAATACATTACTTTTGTAGTCTGCTAAGTATTTTAATATACATAAAAAAACATATATGTACTCAACTCCAGGTTCATCAAATACTAGAAACAAGTTACTTTAAAATCTCAGCATATTTGTAGGAGTTTTGTCAATGACCTAATTTGAAAACTAGTCAGACTCTAGAAATAGATGGGGCAGGGTAATGTTTTATTGATGAATGTTTCATGAATAACATGCATGATTCAATATTTACATTTGGTTAAATGCTTTTGAACAGTCAAATTTCTATAATCTGCATTTATGTTAATTGTTTACACAGGATTTATTAAGGAAAAGATACAGTTCTTCATATTAACACAACTTTACCATGAATTTAGAGGCAACACCATCTTAGGCAGGTGCTAAACACTGAAATATATAAATAACAGATACAGTCACTTTTTTCCTCTTTATTTTCATAATCAAATCTGATCACCAAAAGCAGCATAAAAAGACATTTCCATGCTCATTTTCAGAATTGTTCCTAATTTACCTCGACTAATTCTCACGTGAAGCTCCATAACACTTTAGTCGTGGTTCTCTCTGTCTGGCTGCAGTTTGGAATAATCTAGAGAAAGCTTTCTTTTTTTCTCATTGTCATGGAAATTTTTCTAAAGTTTTTTTTTTTTCCAGTTGGAGTATAATTGCTGTACAATGTTGTGTTACTTTCTGCTATATTCCCTTAGCCACATCCCCTCCTACTTGGTCCTTCCTCTCAACACCCCATCCCCATTTCCCACCCACCTAGGTCATCACAGAGCACTAAGCTGAGCTCCCTGTGCCATACTGCAGGGTCCACTAGGCTAGAGAAGCTTTTAAAAACATAGAATATTGTCCCCACCCCCTTGCCAGTTCCCACACACTTATTTATTCAGAATTTCTGGGCATGGGACCCAGGAACCACACATCTTTAAGTCTCCCAGGTGATTCAAATATGTAGGATTGAGAATAACCATTCTTTGGGAGTGTTGAGACTGAAAGATTGGGAAGCCACATAAGAAAGTCTGTTGAATCTCCTTAAGAACCAGATAAAAAGAGAAAATCCATTAATGAAAAGAATTCGTTTCAGAAAGTGAAAGTCGTTCAGTTGTGTCTGACTCTTTGTGACCCCATGGACTATACAGTCCATGGAATTCTCCAGGCCAGAATACTAGAGTGAGTAGTCTTTCCTTTTTCCAGGGGATCTTCCCAAACCTGGGATTGAGCCAGGGTCTCCTGCAGGTAGATTCTTTACCAGCTGAGCCACAGTTAGTTTCAGAGGATGAACAAACTCAGAGATACTGTCTGTATCCATACTGGCAGAGCTTTGTAAGGGGTACATGGATGCCTCCGAAAAGCTGATGAAAAGTTATAGACCTCTCCACAGAAAAGCAGGCACATCTAGGATGCATGACACTGACGTGGAAGGTGTTATATTTGGAGGAGAACCAGAATCTCAAGAGAAAAATCCCTGAACCACAGCAAAGAAAGAAATGTTCTTCTCAGACACAGAAAGACTAAAATCAAGAAATGATGCCCAATTACTGTATGCACTGGGCCATGCAGGCAGAGATTACAGTGGCATATAAAGGTCTTGAGATAGAACAACTTTCCCCAGTGACATTTACCTGTCTCATTTTAAGAGAATATATATATATAGGCTTCAATCTTTGCTGAATCTAATATGCTCTCCTCCTGATCACCACACCTTATACCCAAAACGAAGACACATGCATTGCTCATTCTAGTGTAGTGTCCTGCACTATTTTCCAAAAAGTTTTACAAATTGCCTCTCTTTCCTTTCCTTTGAATAGTATTAGACTGATGATGCTAAAGTAGACCCCCAAATTTTAAAGTCCTTTAAATTTCAACCTCAGAATACTAAAGGATATGTTAGCTGTCTCCTTCCAGGTCTTTTTTATAATTTGAATTTTATTTCATTCTCTCCAGAATTTCCACTCAATGCACCCTGATTTTCTTTGACCCAATCTTAGATGATCTCATTCAAATCAAGTTCTTGAAATTTTCTCAATCCATCTTCTTAAATTACAGCCCTAAAAGTGTAACTTAGGTGGTAAAATCAGTTCTGAAGCTATTCTAACTATGCTCACTTAGCCTAATAAATCTTAGATTATTCTGTGCTTTTGCTAACATAAAATTATTAAACTATTAGGTAGTCTTGAATGAAAGGATTCCTTAGAAGTTTAT
Source organism: Madoqua kirkii (assembly GCA_006408675.1). Lineage (NCBI taxonomy): Eukaryota > Metazoa > Chordata > Mammalia > Artiodactyla > Bovidae > Madoqua > Madoqua kirkii. The sequence goes on along the minus strand of SJYC01011024.1, from coordinate 4,975 downwards.
AGCATTTTGAATCCACTGGACTGTATAAGTAGACCAAGTTATATCAATATGTTGCAAAAGTTAAGGCTATTTCAAGTTTCCTATTCAAGCTGTTTTTAGGGTCTTTCTATACAAGCTGTTTTTAGGGTCTTTCCATTCAAGCCATTATCCTTGACACTATTATTCATAGACAGGCAGCAGACAAGGTTCAGATCAGTGGCACATTGAACATCATGGCATGTGATTACAATACAGGCCACAGGTAGGGATGAAGAACTGATTAGAATACTAGAAAAGTAAAATCTACAAGATAACAATACATGTCTGTGTAACAATATATCTACCCAGAAATGTATTGCAGGAGATCAGTGAAAAAGTTCTCCATCAAATAATAGAATATCTAAAGAACATTGAAGGACAGTCTGGCACAGAGCACAGTGTTTCTATTTCTGTTGTACTTGTAGGTGGCATGTTGGATTGGATATTAAAATATCTGTGTCACTGCACATCATGAAAAACTTCATTTAAATTACAACTAAAATCTGTTCCTCTGGTTACTAGATTTAATCTTACTGAAGCCATTAATACTGACTAGTCCCCTTAGCTGAGTACTCCTTAAGGATACTTTTGTAAATTTGTATTCATCTTACTTAAAATTAGGCTGCCTACCCTGTAACTGATATAATCTTGATATTATAGTTTACTTTACTCTCCTTAAACTCTATCCACTTCAGCTTTGTAAACAGATATATTTTTTGTTTGCGTACTCAGTCGTTCGGTTGTTTCCGACTCTTTGTGACTCTGTAGACTGCAGCCCACCAGGCTCTTTTGTCCATGGGATTCTCCGGGCAAAGACTACTGGAGTGGACTGTTATTTCCTCCTCCAGGTGATCTTCCTGACCCAGGGATAGAACCCGCATTTCCTGGGTCTCCTGCATTGCAGGTGGATTCTTTACCACTGAGCCACCTGGTTGGAATGTTCGTTTATTCTACACAGTTTCAGTTATGGGATATGAGTGAAAGTCCATTGGAACAAAACTGTAAAGCTTGTATCATCCAAAAGTTACCCCTAAGGAGCAGAAAAACAATTATACATATAAAATTTCACAAGCAGTGAATGTTCATTAAATATTTAAAGGAAGGGCAAATTCAGATTCTGTCTCACCAATACATCCAGTGTGTTAGCATGCTCAATAGCTTCAGTGTGTCTGACGCTTTGCAACCCCATGGACTGTAGCCCACAGGCTCCTCTGTCCATAGGATTCTCCAGGCAAGAATACTGGAGTGAGTAGCCATGCCCTCCTTCAGGGGATAGTCCCCACCTGAGGATCGAACCTGAGTCTCCCATGTAGATGGATTCTTTACATACTGAGCCACCTGAGAAGCCCAGTATGTCCAGAGCAGTTCAAAAGAGCATTTTAAGACTTCCATAAAAAGTACCAAGGATTTCTGGGAGACAGTTTAACCCAAAACACCATATATCTTTTATTATCCATTTTTCTTTGCTATTTACAATCATCTAAACAATAGTATGATACCAAAATATGAAAGATCATGTAGCTCAGCAATTTGTCAGATTTTATAATGCTTCTAAACAGAATTGGCCAAATTTTGATCTTATCAGAAATCTAAGCTCAAATTTAAGGCTCTTTACGTTCAGCAGATCTCATTTTGATCTTTCCGAGCCCACTGTGCTACATGGTACAGAGTCACCACTTTTGCAAGATACAGCCTGCAGTAGGAGTTGCGAGCTCAGCCAACAGACTATAATTACATTATTCAGTGATCTGCAGCGTGTGCCTCAAGCAACAGCTCAACACGCCACTAGTGGCCATGAAGGCTGGAAAGCAATGAACAAAAGTTAAAGCAGAGAAAAATAAAATCCAACGTAAAAATTTCTTTTGCTCAATGGGGTTCAAGTTAGAATTAAAGTTGCAACATCCAAAATCACATTCGACTTCAAATTTGGGTAATAGCAAGAATCCAACAGAAAATTACATATTGAAACTATTTGAGGTTGTGGATAGTTGCAGGAATTTTAAACTACTGTCACCTAAGCCAAGAACAGAGCCATTTTAACTTACAGCAACTAGTCTGCCAATTTCAAATGTAAAACGTTGAAATATAAATAATGCCTAAAAGAGGGCAATTTAATAGAAGTAATCAATACTTGATTTATACAAGGAGCATTATCCCCTACCAGCCAATAACTAGATTTCTGAATACAGCCAGGTAAGCATATGCTGTTACCAAAAAGTTATTCATCAATTTAAAAAATTTATGTAAATTTGGCCAAAATATTTGTTGGGTTTTTCCATAACACCATACAGAAGAACCCCAATGAACATTTTGCCCAATGCAATACACATACACATACATACACATATATATTATGCATATATAATAATATTACTAATCAAAAGAAATACTCATCTGCTTCAATCAGCCAGCAGCCTAGTAGATCTAATCACATCTATATGCATGTTTGTTACTCAGTCGTGTCCAGCTCTTTGGGATCCCATGGACTACTGCCTGCCAGGCTCCTCTGTCCCTGGAGTTTTCCAGGCAAGAATATTGGAGGGGGTTGCCATTCTCTCCTCCAGGGGATCTTTTCAATACAGGGATCAAAACCATACATACCAGGCAGATTCTTTACCAACTAGCCACCAGGGAAACCCCACATATATATACATTGGATCCCATGGACTACTGCCTGCCAGGCTCCTCTGTCCCTGGAGTTTTCCAGGCAAGAATATTGGAGGGGGTTGCCATTCTCTCCTCCAGGGGATCTTTTCAATACAGGGATCAAAACCATACATACCAGGCAGATTCTTTACCAACTGAGCCACCAGGGAAACCCCACATATATATACATACATATATACATCACTAAGTTGTATCCAACTCTTTGTGACCCCATGGACTGCAGCACTCCAGGCTTCCCTATCATTCACTATCTCCCGGAGTTTATTCAAACTTACATCCATTGAGTCGATGATGCCATACAACCATCTCATCCTCTGTCAGCCTCTTATCTTTCTGCCCCCAATCTTTCCCAGGGTCTTTTCCAAAGAGTTGGCTCTTCACATTAGGTATAATAATATTACAATATAAATCAACAGAAATACTCATCTACTTAAATCAGCCAGAAGCCTAGTAGAACTAATTATGTATATCAGTGCAGATTTCAAACATAGGCAAAGGAACAACCTTTGTTTGCAGCATAAAAGAAAACTCTGGCTGGTTGGAACACTGCCATACCACATCTATTGATAACTTGTGGTTCAAAATACCATCATCATCAGATTCCTTCCTTTGGTAGTACTATACATACTTTGATGTTAAGATAACATGCACACTTCATGTGCAAGATATAATGAAAGCAGAAACTGCTCCCGCGATTTAACCAGTAGTTATTTATGAATGTTGAGCTGTGCAAAATTGTGGTTATTTGCAGATCCTCATTAATAACACCTCAGACTATTTCTGCAAAGGCAAATGCACTTTGACATTCAATATTTTTTCTTCTCCATTATTTGAATTCCCTCTGAATAGAAGTAGAAAATAGGTAATTGTACCCATGGTTCAAATAGCAGTACAGTTTATTTTAGGACTGTTTTGCGAGTCAATGGGTTCTTTGTCAGCTTCAGTGTTCGAAGAAATAAAATTGCTTCTCTTCCCACAATATAAAATGCCAGAATGGTGTTACTTTCCTCAAGGAGATTGCGCAAAAGATAGTTCTATGATTAAAAATCCATTAAGTGTTTCAGACTCTACCAATGAAATTTAGTTGCTCTAACAGAAAAAGAAAATCTATAAAACATTAGAAGCAGGGATAGATAACAATGGAAAATTACAGCCTCAGTAACAGTCTAGCTAGAATCAGCACAAAACTAAATCTTTCCTTTTGGAATATTAGTTTGAATTTAAGTTCCACGTAAAGCATTTGGGGGTGTTCATCAAAGAACTGCTTAGTCAAAGTGTTTGGAGATTTATAGACATGATTATCAACAAGGTAAAGCATCTAGGCAGCACTTTGCCCTCCCACCATACTTAGGGTCCCCTTCATCCCTTCACAACTTCCAGGGCTCTATTCCATCCTTATCTCCTAATGTCTCACAATAGATCTCATCACATATGTTTCTGTGTCTGAAGACACCATTTCTCCAAGTTCTTGTTTGTCTGTCTTCTGCTTCATGAAAACATCCATGACCTGAACTCTATTCCCATAAAACATGTGGGTTAAATTCAACTTCCAGCTTCTTTCATTCATTTACTCTGTCAAAGAAACTGTGATTAAGATAAAAGTTTTCCTTATTTCGATAAAGATATTTATGAATTTAGACTATATAAACTATGTACTTATTACTATAGACATTCTTTTAATGGCTTAATAGCCATCATGAAGGTCTTCCCAGATGGCTCAGTGGTAAAGACTCTGCCTGCCAAGCAGGAGAGGTGGGTTTGATCCCTGGGTTGGGAAGATCCTTGAAGAAGGAAATGGCAACCCACTCTAGTATTTTTGCCTGGGAAATCTCATAGACAAGAGGAACCTAGCAGGCTACAGTCCCTGGGGTGAAAAAGAGCCGGATACAACTTAGTGATTACACAACAACAAGCTATCATGAAACTACAATCTGGAGAGAACTGTCTCTTATTCATCTGTGAATGGTGCCTAGTATTAGCACATGGGAGTCACTCAGAAAATGTTGCTTGAACTTAACTGGATTGCCTTCAATTTAGTCCAAAATTTTGTATCATTGATAAAGAAACTTTGCCCTTGGTAATCGTTAATACTTCTGACAGAGTAAAAATTTTAAGGTTTACTAGATGGTTTGGAAGAATCATTAACTATCAAGAGAGTTACCCTGTATACTTCATGCGAAGAGTTGACTCATTGGAAAAGACTCTGATGCTGGGAGGTATCGGGGGCAGGAGGAAAAGGGGACGACCGAGGATGAGATGGCTGGATAGTATCACGGACTTGATGGACGTG
>SJYC01011023.1:0-38198 GCA_006408675.1 Madoqua kirkii | reverse complement strand
CTATGTACTTATTACTATAGACATTCTTTTAATGGCTTAATAGCCATCATGAAGGTCTTCCCAGATGGCTCAGTGGTAAAGACTCTGCCTGCCAAGCAGGAGAGGTGGGTTTGATCCCTGGGTTGGGAAGATCCTTGAAGAAGGAAATGGCAACCCACTCTAGTATTTTTGCCTGGGAAATCTCATAGACAAGAGGAACCTAGCAGGCTACAGTCCCTGGGGTGAAAAAGAGCCGGATACAACTTAGTGATTACACAACAACAAGCTATCATGAAACTACAATCTGGAGAGAACTGTCTCTTATTCATCTGTGAATGGTGCCTAGTATTAGCACATGGGAGTCACTCAGAAAATGTTGCTTGAACTTAACTGGATTGCCTTCAATTTAGTCCAAAATTTTGTATCATTGATAAAGAAACTTTGCCCTTGGTAATCGTTAATACTTCTGACAGAGTAAAAATTTTAAGGTTTACTAGATGGTTTGGAAGAATCATTAACTATCAAGAGAGTTACCCTGTATACTTCATGCGAAGAGTTGACTCATTGGAAAAGACTCTGATGCTGGGAGGTATCGGGGGCAGGAGGAAAAGGGGACGACCGAGGATGAGATGGCTGGATAGTATCACGGACTTGATGGACGTGAGTCTGAGTGAACTCCGAGAGATGGTGATGAACAGAGAGGCCTGGCGTGCTGCGATTCATGGGGTCGCAAAGAGTTGGATACAACTGAGCGAGTGAACTGAACTGAACCCTCTGAAGAACACATGACTTAGCTGCCCTCCATAAAGGATACTTGACATTATATCCATCGCAGCTTGTAATGCTTCAACATCTGTTCATATGACTTCAATTTTGAAAACTTATAGTTGAAATTGTTATTTGTTCTCTTTGTCCACTTGCTTAATGCATGCAGTGTATAAGAACCTGCAAGTTGCAGACTTTGACTCCAGTCACTCTGAGAGATGACTTCTTACCTACCAGCTCACCCCTCCATTGCCATAAGTTAATTATGTATATGCCAGTACACCACACAACTAGTATCTAAGTTAGATACTGCACACAGACACATACACATGCCCTCTATATTAGGGTTCTCTGGGAGCTGGTGATGGACAGGGAGGCCTGGTATACTGCAGTCCATGGGGTCGCAAAGAGTCAGACATGACTGAGTGACTGAACTGAACTGAACTGAGAGAAACACAGCCAACTGTATGTGTGTGTATATATATATGTGTATATATATACACATATATATATACAATGCCTTCACAGAAACACTTAAAATCATATTTAACCAAATATCTTTGTATTGTAGCCTAGCCAAGCTGATGGATAAAATTAACTATCACAAACTCAAAATGTTTGGGTTTTCCTACACTGCATTAAAAGATGAAAAAATTTAATTTTGTTCATATAACAGAATGCTTCATCAGTTCTCCTATAAAACTGCCCCAAATCTCCCTGGTCATCATTGACTGATATGGAGCTCAGGAAAAGGACAATATACGGCTTTGGTTCCATATCATCATTTTGATGGAAATACCTTTAAAGGCAAATACACGAAGCTTGTAGAATTAAGTTGCTAGAATAAAGACTGTCATATTTTATGATACATACTAGAAGAATCTGCTCTTCTCATAACATTTGTTTCTTAACTAGCTGCAATAAAACTTCTTTATTATAGAGTTCATAAAGCATTTTCACCTCCTAAATTCACTTCTTAAAGTAGCCATTAAGTGCCAACAATGTACCCATTTGTAATGCTATTAATAGCAATTATGATGCCAGCTGTAGCCAGCAAGAGGGTGAGATGCAGTGAAAATGTTATCCTAAAGAACTTATACACTGTAGTCTTCTCAGTGATGGTAGAATTCTCTGCTCTATATACAGAGCCAGAAAATATACAGCTTTGTCCTTCCAGTTTAATTTATAAAACATGTTTTCTCTGAAGACAGAAAATCTAGGTAGGAAAGATATGTAAGGTGATTCTCACCACCCTCAGCCATTTTCCTCAAATGTACCTCTGATCATGTCAAGTGACTGTTCAAAAAAATCTTTGATAGAGTCTCTCGGTCAGCAAACTATACCAGATCCAGTCTGTGACCTGTTTCTGTGCAGCTTGAGAGCTAAAAATGGGTTTTACATTCTTAAAGTGTTGCTGAAAAAAAAAAAAGCAAAGAAGATATCTGACAGAGAATGCTTGTGAATACAGAGTCTAAAATATTTCCTGTCTAGCCTTTTACAGAAAAAGTTAAGAAGTTTGCCAACCCCTGGTTTAGAAGATGAGGTACAAAATCTATAATGTGATGTTTAAGTCTTTCCACACTCTGAAGACCAGCTGATAGACAAACCATCCTTCAGGTGTTTGCTGTCTTGGTGTATCCTTCTTTTCCTCTCCTGTTATCTAAATTCAGCTATCCATCAAGATGATGCCCAAGTTCATCTTCTCCATGAAACTTTATCATGCTGCTCGATTTTGTAGTAACCTCTCCTTGGAACTCTTGACAGACATCAGTACTTACTTTACTCACTGATGATCTTGCTTCTCTTTATACACATGTTTTAATTTAAACTTATCTTCCCAATAAGAATATGATATCTTGACAGTGTTGTACAGATATTAGTATCAGCAAATCTTAAGGAATTTCTAGGTTCTGTAAGTCTGATTTCTTTTTCATCAATAACTAATAATCACCACTGTTCATGAGCAATTACTATTTACAAGTGTCACCAAACCTACACGTAAATTATTTTTCATTTAATTCTCACAAAATGTTAGGTGATAGTATAATTCTCTTATTTTTATACACAGACTGCTATTAAAGAGAATAGAGGGGTTCCATTCTCAGTACACAAGAGAGCACAAAAGCCAGGGTGGAAAGGGAAAGATAGATTGAGAGAGAGTATACTCTCCCTTAGATTATACAACAGAATTGTTTCTAGAAATAGTAGAATTGGAATAAGGAAGGAAACTTTATGAAGATATGTTTGGTGAGAGGGCTTCTCTAGTAGCTCAGCTGGTAAAGAATCTGCAATGCAGGAGACTCAGTTTCAGTCCCTGGGTTGGGAAGATCCCCTGGAGAAGGAAATGGCAACCCACTCCAGTATTCTTGCCTGGGGAATTCCATGGACAGAAATAGTAGAATGAGAGTGAGGAAACTTGATGAAGATTTGGTTGGTACTTAACATTTAAAACATTCAGTCAACAAAAATGGAAGTAATTCATGAGCTCCAGATTCTGTGAGGAAGAGAAATTTGACAGAACTCCTTCATGACATTGGATTTAAGTGATATGTTGGATCTGACACCAAATAAACAATAAAAGTATAAAGAGATAAATCAGGCCAGAGTGACAGGGATACACATGGGCGGCTGGATCCTAATGCTCTCCATCTAAGGACCACCGCGAGGGTCCTTGTTTGGGATCCTGCCTCTAAGGATTGGAAGCTAGGGCCTCCACTTTCTATCCCTTTCTTCTCCGACCAGTACTAGCAAGGGGTTGTCGCTGGCTTTCACATCCAGGATACAGAACTATAAAGCAATTGACAAACTACAAGAGGGAATGTTTTCTGACATTACTAAGATGCAGAACCTGAGAGATGGAAACTACTATGCATGTAAACAAGTGAAACAGCATTTTGAAAGCACTGAGCAAGTGAACAATCTGCGAGGAATACAAGCACCGAGATGCCTGAATCCACACCCAAACATTCTCGCGTTGCACTAAGCAGTTTTCGACAGAAAATCTGATACTCTTGCACTAACATGTGAACTTATGGACATGAATATTTGTGAGGGTGAAGACACCCATTATCAGGAAAAAAATACGCACTATCTGTACCACCTGTGTAAGTCTCTGGATCACATGCCCAGAAATGGAGTATTTCACAGAGATGTAAAACCAGAAAATATATTAATAAAGCAGGATGTCCTGAAATTAGGGGACTTCAGGTCATGCCGGAGCATCTACTCTAAGTAGCCTTACAGGGAGTACATCTCCACCCACTGGTACCGGGCCCCTGAGTGTCTGCTCACTCAGGGCGTCTACAGCTACACGTTGGAGCCGTGGAGCGCGGGCTGCGAGCTCTACAAGACGGCCAGCCTGCAGCCTCTCTCCCCCAGAGCCAACGAGCTGGTCCAGATCTCAAGGATACACGACGTCATGGGCACGCCTGCGGAGAAGACCCTCACCAGGTTCAAACAGTCCAGAGCTATGAGTTTTGATTTTCCTTTTAAAAGAGGATCAAGGATACCTCTGCTGACAACCAACCTGTCCCCACAATGGCTCTCCCTCCTGCACGGAAGTGGTGACCTATGAGCCTGATGAGGGAATCACTGCCCACCAGGTCCTGCAGCACTCCTACTTCCAGGAACGGAGGGCTGCTGAGAAGCAAGCTCTGGCCAGGGACAGGCGAAAGGCCCCCAGCTGTCTTCTCCAAGCGCCCCATGGCACCAGAACTACTCAGCAACACCTGGCAGACGGCACAGGAGGGCCGGAAGCAGAAACAGCACCCGGGAGGCCAGAGGAGGACCAGCCCGGATAGGGACCCGCCCACCTGATGGAGCTGCCCAGGCTCCCACTGTCCGGAGTAGCCAAGCTATCCTCGTCCTCCAGCCCGGCACTGCAGTCAGCGTTCGCCCGAAGGTGCCACTGCTGAGACCCCTGAAGTGCGTCGGTGGAGCCCAGAAGACAGACACGCAGATGGACATCAAGCCCAGCCTGAAACACCTACCGCCTGCCCACGACAGAGCGGAGAGGTGGGGGCTACTGAGTGCTGCGGCTCCCTGCTTGGGATGCGCCTGCGCCAGGGAGCGGGCCAGGGGCTCCAGGGGGCCTGGCGTCCTGTCCCAGGAGAGACCCCCGCCCCCGGACCTGCACCACCACCTCTGCCTGGAGCCGCTGGCTGGAGGTAGTCATGTCCAGAGGCAGCTTTACTGTGTGTTCCAGTCTAAGACATCTGTAAAACCACCTCATTCTAGGGTTTTATTTCATTTTTATAATGTAAGGATTTGGGGCAGGGAATATTTTGTAATTTTTGTATGAATCAGAACAGAGAGATTAGACTGTATTATGTATTATTTAGGCTGGTTTCACCAAGGGTTCCGCTGGCTTGCCGTCCATCAGCGATAGTGTTTAGCACAGTTCTGCTTCCAGATTATACCCCGGGAGGCCCCTGATTTTATTAAAGAATAAGATGTCAAAAAAATAAATAAAAGATAAATCAGACTCCATCAAAATTAAAAAGTTCTCTGCATCAAAGGACACAATGGGCAGAATGAAACAGCAACCTATGGAATGGGAGAGAATATTTGCAAATTATATATCTGATAAATGGTTACTCTGCAGAATATGTAAAGAATGACCAGAACTAAACAGAAAACAAACAACTCAGTTAAAAAGTGGTCAAGAGGCTTAAAGAGATGTTTCCCTGAAAAACATACACAAAAATGACCAACAAGCACAAGAAACGTTGCTCAGATCATCTGTTGTTCAAATCATCACACATCCTTAAGGAGATGCCAATCAAAACAACAGCGAGATACTGCTCATTGTTGGCTATTGTCCAAAAACAAACAACCAAAAAAATAACAAGTGTCAGCAGGATGTGGCGAATCTAGAATCCTTGCTCACTCTTGGTAGTAATGTAAACTGATGCAGGCTCTGTAGAAATCAGTACGATGGTTCCTTAACAAATTAAAAACAGAACTACCATATGATGCAACAATTCCACTTCTGGGTTTATGCCCAAAAATGAATGAAAGCGGTTTCCGAGAGATACGTATACATTGTTTATATCAGCATTTTTCACAATAGCTAAAAGATGGAAGCAGCTCAAGTGTCCATCAGCAGATGAATGGATAAATAAAACGTTGTCTGTACCTGCAATGGAATATAATGCAGCCTTAAAGAGAAAGGAAATTCTGACCTATTCTGCAACGTAGATGAACCATGTAGATATTATATTAAGTGAAATAATCTAGTCTCAGAAGGACAGATAAGGTATGATCCCCCTTATGTGAAGTATCTGGAGTAGTCAAATTCGTAGAGAGACAAAGTAGGATGGTGGTTGGGAGGGGTTAAATAAAGGAAGCGGGAAATTGTTTACTCACTATAGGGTTTCAATTTTGCCAGGTAAAAAAAATGATTAGAGATTGATTGTACAACAATGTGAAGATACTTTGCAGAACTGAACTGTACACTTGAGATGATTTGGATGACAAATTTTATGTTCTATATATTTTTAATAAAAATAGATTTCATAAAAGTCTTCTATTCTTGTCCTGAAGGACTATTCACCACATTAACAAAACAAAGTGGCTATATGAGATAGTGAAATCATAAGTACAACCTAAACCTAAGATTTCTAAAATGGGCCATGTGCCCAGGCACCTGAAAGAAGTTAGAATCTGCTTGTTTTTCACACCTGTGGAAAAGCAGAAGTGTTCATGTGTTCTCCAGTAAGCTTAAAAAATTGCAGCTTTAAAAAAGTCTTCTTTTCTCCAGCAAACAGTGACTGTGCTCTTGCATGAAAGTATAAACATGATCTCATGATTTAATCATTTCACCTCCTTTTAAAAAAATCTTTTGCCTTTTACAATATAATAGAGAAACTATGCAGAAATCCAATTTTTCTTGTTATTGTTCAAGGAATTAACCTAGCGCACGAATGGAAACTAAACAGTAGTTGGAATTTGTCAATTTCCTCCCAGGTGACTTGACAACTGGGACCTGAGCTGCTGCTGGGCATCATTAGTCATTAGGTGTGTCAAATAATTTCACATCATTAGTTAATTCAGATTTCCATGCTGCAAAATAATCAGATTATCAAATTGGTGTTCTGTGCAAAACACAAAGGCTTATTGAGATTTAGAAAGGGCTTCATTTCTATTTGAAAAAAACTTTTAGGAAAGTTGGAGAGATAGTTCTGCACGTGAAAAGTTAATAGCAATACAACACTGAAAATGTAAAGAAAACCAAGAAAGGGAGGTCTTAAGAGATTACCAGTAAAGGGCTATGGTTTTTGCAGAGACCTCAAAAAGATTTGCAAAGACTTACAAGCAGGGATATATGAGAACAAAGTTCTCAGCTGAGAGTAGTTGGCTCCCCTGAAGATGCTGAGCAAGGCAGGCTTGGCAGTATTTTCAGCTGTCACAGTTGGGCGGGGGAGCGCTACTGGTGTCTCATGGCTAGACGCCAGGGATGCTGTTAAACATCCTACGATGCACAGGATTGTTCCCCACAAAAAAAGAATTCTCTGGCCAAAATGTCAGCGGTGCTAAGGTTGAGAAACCCTGGACTAAAGCTAAGCCATTTTCATAAAAGGGATTTTACTAAAGTGCTAAAGGATGAAAGAGAAAAGATATGACAGAGGGAAGTAAAGAATCATGAATACAAAGAACTAAAGGGCAGAAGCATTAAGGGGTGCTAAGTGGATCAGTTTAACTTGAGTGAAAGGCTTTATACAGGCATGGCCAGTCTTTAAATACAGGCTGGAAAGAGCATATGAGATGCGGAGCTCTGCTATTATGAGATCTGAGACTTTGAACAATCATTTGTCTCCTTGGAGCCTGACTTTTCTTATCTATAAAATGAAGATAGCATTTATCTCTTGTATTGGTTGTCAAGGTCAAACCAGATAACATAAATGTGCCTCCTGTCCTGGAAGGACAATAGGAGAAGATACATAGAAACAGGAAAAAGTCAACCCTTTCAATTATCTACACTGCACAGATTATTGAGTTTCAATTTTCAATTACTAATTGAAATGACTAATTTTCAGTTACTACCACAATGAACTGACAGCTGATTAGTTAAGGTTTTATTATCTGTTTACATCCTTTCTGTCATTTACTCAATAAATATTGGGTTGGCCAAAGAGTTCCTTTGAGTTTTTCTATAATATCTTATTGTGAACCACACAGTCAAAGGCTTTGGCATAGTCAATAAAGCAGAAATAGATGTTTTTCTGGAACTCTCTTGCTTTTTTCCATGATCCAAGCTGGTTTTAAAAAAGGCAGAGGAACCAGAGATCAAATTGTCAACATCTGCTGGACCATCAGAAAAGCAAGAGAGTTCCAGAAAAACATCTATTTCTGCTTTATTGACTATGCCAAAGCCTTTGACTGTGTGGATCACAATCAACTGTGGAAAATTCTGAAAGAGATGGGAATACCAGACCACTGGACCTGCCTCTTGAGAAATCTGCATGCAGGTCAGGAACCACAGTTAGAACTAGTCATGGAACAACAGACTGGTTCCAAATAGGAAAAGGAGTACATCAAGGCTGTATATTGTCACCCGCTTATTTAACTTCTATGCAGAGTACATAATGAGAAACGCTGGACTGGAATAAACACAAGCTGGAATCAAGATTGCCAGGAGAAATATCAATAACCTCAGAGACGCAGATGATACCACCCTTATGGCAGAAAGTGAAGAGGATCTAAAAAGCCTCTTGATGAAAGTGAAAGAGGAGAGTGAAAAAGTTGACTTAAAGCTCAACATTCAGAAAAGGAAGATCATGGCATCCGGTCCTATCACTTCATGGGAAATAGATGGGGAAACAGTGGAAACAGTGTCAGACTTTATTTTGGGGGGCTCCAAAATTACTGTAGATGGTGACTGCAGCCATGGAATTAAAAGACGCTTACTCCTTGGAAGAAAAGTTATGACCAACCTAGACAGCATATTAAAAAGCAGAGACATTACTTTGCCAACAGAGGTCCATCTAGTCAAGGCTATGGTTTTTCCAATGGTCATGTAGGGATGTGAGAGTGGACTGTGAAGAAAGCTCAGTGCTGAAGCATTGGTGCTTTTGAACTGTGGTGTTGGAGAAGACTCTTGAGAGTCTCTTGGACTGCAAGGAGATGCAACCAGTCCATTCTGAAGGAGATCAGCCCTGAGATTTCTTTGGAAGGAATGATGCTAAAGCTGAAACTCCAGTACTTTGGCCACCTGATGCGAAGAGTTGACTCATTGGAAAAGACTCTGATACTGGGAGGGATTGACGGCAGGAGGAGAAGGGGACGACAGAGGATGAAATGGCTGGATGGCATCACGGACTCCACGAACTTGAGTCTGAGTGTACTCCGGGAGATGGTGATGGACAGGGAGGCCTGCCGTGCTGCAATTCATGGGGTCACAAAGAGTCGAACAAGACTGAGCGACTGAACTGAACGGACTGAACTGAACTGATAAGATCTTATGGAAAATCCCAATGATTTTTTCTTTTGTGACCAACCCAATATTTCCTGTTTTCTTCTTTTCAGGCAATGTTCCTTTTCTTTAATAGAGTCTTCAATCTCTTAGAGTAAAAGAGATTTATTATTTTTTTTAATGAAAGGAAGTCTTACAAAGACTCTGAATGAATAATGTACAAATGACTCCAAACTTGTAACTCATTTCCTTAACGAGAATCATAAAGGCATCTTAAGTCTGGAGTCTCCTGTGATGATACTTGCAATTTACCCTGATCTCTGCTATTACTGATACATCTGAGCTCTCCCTTAATATGACCAAATTTTCTCCATGCAAGCTGAAAACACTTTCTTTTGCTGTTTCGCCATGTTTGTGTGCATGCAAACGTGCTTAGACACATCTGACTCTTTGCAACCCCATGGACTGTAGCGAGCCAGGCTCCTCTGTTCATGGGATTTTCTAGGCAAGAATACTGAAGTGGGTTGCCATTTCCTCCTCCAGGATTTCTTGCTGACCCAGGAATCAAACTGTGTCTCCTGCTTTGGCAGGCAGATTCTTTTCCACTAGTGCCACTTGGGAAGCCCAATCTTTGTTCTTAAATACATACAGACTTTCTCACATACAGAGTGCCTTTGTTAAAATCATTGCCTGATTCAGTGGTATATAGATTGCTCCCGTTGACTAGACAAGCATACAATTTTTTTATAAATAGCCCTGGCTGTGACCACTGTCCACGTGGAGTCCTGAGGCGTTGGTAGTCACTTCCAGGATGGACCTGGAATGACTACACTACAGGGTGTAGCCTTGAATGTGGAAAGATAGATGGCAGAGAGAACTTGAGATATCATGAACTGCCTAAAAGAGAGCTGCCTAAAACAGCTCTATGAGGGCACAGAATAGAAAATAGTCAACACTGGCCAGAGCAAGTAGGAAATGATGTCATGGTAAGAACTGAAAGATGAGTAGGTGTGTGCATGCTAAGTCACTTCAGTTGCAGTTGCATTCAACTCTTTGCAACCCTATGGATTGTAGCCCACAGGCTCCTCTGTCTTAGGGATTCTCCAGGCAAGAATACTGGAGTCGGTTGCCATGCCCTTTTTCAGAAGATCTACTCGACCCAGGGGTCAAACCTGTGTCTCCTCTGGCTCCTGCACTGCAGGCAGATTCTTTACCACTGAGCCACAGGGAAAGTCCAAGTAGGTGCTTGACAGACAGACAAATGAGGGGCCAGTATTCTAAGCAGAATCAACAGCTTGAAGATTAAAGGTTTACAGGAGGAAGAATGCTTGGAATAGGTGGAATGCCACAGGTGGTTCCCCATGACTGGATCATGAGGGAGGTGGGTGAGTGGAGAGGCCAGAGAGGCACAGTGGCCTGATTACAAAAGGCCAGGTGCACCACACACATGGGTTTGGATTTTTGTAAGGTTATGATGAGTTATTAAATAATCTTACACGAGAAGGTAACATCATATTTGTGCTTTTAAAAGCCCCTTTGGTTGCAATGTGCAAGATGAACTGGAAAAGGCAAGACCAAAGAATACTGTTGCAAATATCAGCAGAACTATTTCTTGACTTCCATACTTGAGCTTGTGACCTATGTCTTGAAACAAATTAGATGACAAAAATGGGGTCTCCTGTACACAACATTATCTGGCAAGAGAATATTTCTTGCTTAGTGTTTTAGTTCAGGGTCCTCCGACAAAAAGAAGGTCCAGGACTGACAGATGATAGTGAAAGATAGATAGGTAGCTGATAGATTTTAAGAAATTTATTTCAATAAATTATTCTAAGAAATTTGCAAAAATGATTAAGGAGGCTGGCAAATCCAGAACCTATAGGGTAGGCCAACAGGCAGGAGACCCAGGGAAGGTATGGTCCTGGATGTCAAGTCAAAGCCCTTCAGGCTACAGATCCAGGAAAGAGCAACAATGCAGTTCATGTCTAAAGGCCTTCAGGATGGAGACACAGGAAAGAGCCCATGTTGCAATTCAAATTCCAAGGAAGCAGTAGAAATGGAGAAGTGACTGTTAACTGGATATAGGCTTGTGTGGCCAGATATTTCTGACGCTAAATTCTCTGCACTGTGGCTTAGGAATCACGAATAGGAATTTAAATGGAAGAAGAGTCAGACACACAGACATTCACAGTCGCAAGCCTTAATAACCTCTCTCTTCTTTTTTTTTTGACATCAAGGATAGTCTGACAGTTTAGGATGACCTAACCAAATAGGATGTATCTGGATACCAGTAAAAGTGAATTCTTCATTATTCTCTGTACATTGTAATGCGATCACAGGTAAATGATCCTGCTAACTAAGTCAATTTTTCAAAATAGATGCTTATTTAAAGCATGAGTTATTATTGTTCTCCCAAGGCCTAATTCTCTGCCTACACACAGTAAGTCTTTCTCAAGTAAGTTACTTATGAAATTCTTTCCCATCATTGGTAATTAACTTTTGGAAAGCCAATCTTAACATATACAGTATTGCATACAGTCTACATTCATGATTCTCTATTAATGAACAGATATAATCAAAATAATGCATTCAGTTCAGTTCAGTTCAGTTCATTCACTCAGTCATGTCCGATTCTTCGCAACCCCAGGAATCGCAGCACACCAGGCCTCCCTTTCCATCACCAACTCTCGGAGTTCACTCAGATTCATGTTCATCGAGTCCATGATCCCATCCAGCCATCTCATCCTCTGTCGTCCCCTTCTCCTCCTGCCCCCAATCCCTCCCAGCATCAGAGTCTTTTTCAGTGAGTCAACTCTTCTCATGAGGTGGCCAGAGTACTGGAGTTTCAGCTTTAGCATCATTCCTTCCAAAGAAATCTGAGGGCTGATCTCCTTGAGACCATCAAATCTTTCAGATAGCTTTTTTTTGAGATTGTTGTCAGTATCCCAGCAAGGATAATAAGAAACTAATGAGGATAGTGGCAATAGAAAGAGGGGAAAAAAATGGGACCAACAGAAAAGACATTGCAAAGCTCAGATAGAACCTGGTGACTTAACGCAAATGGCAACGATGACTACCTTGAAAACAGGAAATAACAAAAACAGTGGGTCAAATATATCAGGGAGAGTTCTACTTTATAAATGCTAACTTGGTATTTCCAAAATCTTATCCGGGAGGAAAGTTCAAGCTATAGAGTGGAAGCGGCCTAGGATCAATACTAGGATTTGAAATAATAATGAAATTAATATAGAAAAAAGCTACAGATTTGGAAAATTTCTCAAAGATGAGCTAATAGAGAAAAAAAACTGAAGATGAAAATAATCTGTCATATCTTTAGGAATAGAAAGCAGAAAATTAGATAGGGAAGGAGCAATTAAAAACTAGAGCAAGGGACCAAAGGTTGAGGTTAAGAGAAGAAAATTTCACTTGACCTTGTTTATACCTCCCTTAAATTGGCCAATTTATCCAAGATATCACCCCAATTCTCCTTTTATTTACATCAACATTTTTATAAAATAAACATTTTACCACATGTCCTGGTAGCTGACATCCACTTGAACGTCTACCCATTGCATAGGAGCCATATCCCAACCACTCCCTTGAAAGTGCCGCCCTCTAAAATCTCAGGGTGATAGTTAAAATCTAATTGGCTTTCAAATTTTTCTTTCCTTACTTTATTTTGCTGCATTCTTTGGCACTATAGACCACACCTTTATTTTAAAATATTTCTTAACTTGGTTTATTAAAACCAATTTCTGAATTTCTGGGGCATAGGAATTTCTCAATCTCTGTCTTGTTCTTTTAGTTCTTAGACTCTAAATACATTCTCCACATTTCTTTGAATTCACCTCTCATATTTTTAGCAATCCCTAGGCAATTTCTCTTATACAAGTCTCTTTTTTTCTACTCAGATCTTTCTTATGATCTCTGACCAATAATACTTGATTGCCCATGAGATATGTCCAACTGGTGGGCCCATAAACATCTACAAGTTTACATTCTTCAAACATAATGCAAATCCTTCCCCAAATCTGCCATTCTTCCACTACTTCCGGTCTTAAATAAAGGGCCTCCTCTACCCAGTGGTCTAAGCTAGAAACCTGAAAGTCATTTTAGGTTCCTCTAGCCTCCATTTAGCATAATGAAGCATAGAGTTGGGCATGAATTCTTGACTATCTAAGTCTTTTTTTTTTAATTTAAAACTTTATTCTATTTTACAATACTGTAATGGTTTTGCCATACATTGACATGAATCAGCCACAGGTGTACACGATCTCCCAATGCCGAAGTCCCCTCCCACCTTCCACCTCACACCATCTCCCCGGATCATCCCGTACACCAGCCCCAAGCATCCTGTATCCTGTATTGAACATAGACTGGCGCTTCATTTCTTATATGATTGTATACATGTTTCAGTGCCATTCTCCCAAATCATTCCACCCTCTCCCTCTCCCTCAGAAGCCAAAAATCTGTTCTATACCTCTGTGTCCCTTATGTTGTCTCACTTACAGGGTCCTCATTACTATCTTTCTAAATTCCATATATATGTGTCAGTATACTGTATTGGTGTTTTTCTTTCTGGCTTACTTCACTCTGTATAATCAGCTCCAGTTTCATCCATCTCATTAGAATTGAGTCAAATTTATTCTTTTTAAGGGCTGAGTAATACTCCATTGTGTATAAGTCTTTTTAAATTACCCCCTTTTTTTCCATTTCAACTGCCAGCACCCTACTTCAACATGGTTATCTCTCATCTAGAATTCTGCAGTGAGCTACTAACTGATCAATCTATTTCTTATTTTACCTTTTATCTCTGTATCATTCTGCTTCTCCATGTCTTTCTCCAGTATGCTCACCCAAAATACATCTACCATACTGATATTTCCAAAAGGTTTCATGTCATAGCACTCACATACTTGGAAAATTCTCTTCATAACCTACAGAAGCAAATTTCCAACATAAATTCTTCCATGACTTGGCTTCTGCCTAACTCAAATAATCATATTGCTCAGCCTCGGATCCCTGTACTGTACTTTGGTTATCTCTCATCTAGAATTCTGCAGTGAGCTACTAACTGATCAATCTATTTCTTATTTTACCTTTTATCTCTGTATCATTCTGCTTCTCCATGTCTTTCTCCAGTATGCTCACCCAAAATACATCTACCATACTGATATTTCCAAAAGGTTTCATGTCATAGCACTCACATACTTGGAAAATTCTCTTCATAACCTACAGAAGCAAATTTCCAACATAAATTCTTCCATGACTTGGCTTCTGCCTAACTCAAATAATCATATTGCTCAGCCTCGGATCCCTGTACTGTACTTAGTCGCTCAGTCATGCCCGACTCTTTGAGACCGTATTGGCTGTAGCCCACCAGGCTCCTCTGTCCATAGGGATTTTCCAGGCAAGAATACTGAAGTGAGTTGCCATCCCCTCCTCCAAGGGATCTTCCCCCACCCAGAGATCGAACCCAGGTCTCCTGCATTGCAGGCAAATTCTTTACCATCTGAGCCACCAGAAAAGCCCATATATCCAGACAGTATTTCCCTATCCCCTGAAATTCCCAGCCAAGCTTCCATTACAAAGCCTTTTCTTTGCATAGAACATTTTCTCCACGTGTCACAAATCTCTTTGTGACCCATGTCACCATTCCCTCCTCAGTTCAAATTTTACACTCCTGTAGTACCTACTGCATGCCAAGGACGGTACTCAATGCCAGGACTATAAAGACAGTGGACTCCACATGGTAAATAGCCAATGAATATGTTCTTAATGAAACTATAAAACAGAAACTAAAACAGGTTCAAAAAATGATTTCAAAATACAACAAAACACGTGACAGAGGAATATGGCTGGTTTTTCCCTTGAGGAGTAGGGGATCAAGAAATGTAGTCTGGGAGCAATGACACCTTAGAGTTCATGTTCACTAAGCAAATGGAATTGGAAGAATAATTCCACCACAAATTAGCCTGAACCACCAAAAGAGCATGGCATGCAAGGGGAAGCTGCAAATACTTCCACTGGACTGGTACACAGAAAGTTACATGGAGAGGTGAAAAGGCCCAGGGTGAATAGAAAGAGATGGAGAGGGAGCATTAAATGATAATGCTTTCAAAAAGATGGTTTTCTAAAACCATGGAAGGATGTGGACACAAGCATCCAGTCACTAAGACAATAGGAAAACTGTATGGAAATAGTTTTCAAAGAAGGATGGGGTATGAAGGACAAACCAGAAGATTAGGCACAGATGACTGTGGCGGCCCTATCAGCAGAAGATGAGCGTGTGAATTCATCAGAAAAGAGATGGTGAAGAGGAGAAACAGATGTGAGAACTATTAAAGAGGCAAACATGAATGAGCTTATAGTAGACTGTGTGTGGTTTGGGGTGAGGAAGAGGGAAGGAGTCCCTGTTGATTCCTGCTTTAATGATTCAGGTGACATGGTGGGTGTTACTATGACAATTCAATCTTTTTTCAGAAACAAAAAGTTTTATATTTTACTAGTGTCATTGTTTTTTAATTAACCACTGTTAATAAAGATGAGTGTATTTGAACATGTCATTTTCTTGGCTAGCAAACCTAAAGATTCCAACACATAACAGTCTTAGTTAATATTTATCAGTTGTATTATTTTACAAGTTTTCTCCTTGCTGCTAGCAAACACCAGAGGCATATTATTTTTTGAATTCATTCTTGAGTCTCCAAGGATTGGATTACTATATTCTACTTTTTTGTTTTCAAAAACAAAAATGGGAAACTACTTTCTCTTCTAAAAAAAATACAAATTTTTAGAATCTGTATTGATTAAATGTCTTTAAATAGCAACTTACCTGAGGTATATATCCCACTGACAAGAAAATCTGTGATTTTGTTGGTCACAATAAAAAACCGTAACCTACCCATTTCTACGGTGTTGGTTTAATTGCACTCTTGTTCTTTTTCCTTTTCAGTTTACAATGCCAAAAACATATGTGGTGAGTTACCAGCCAAAATAATTGAAATCTGGGATTCTTGGCTGCCAGTAGGGCAACACCAAACCTCAGGAGCTAATAAGAGGTGTCGATGATTCATTAACAAAACATAAAATTGTGAGATGGGTAGCTAAGCATGCAGTAAGAGCCAATTACTGCGATTCACTCCACAAGTGTGCCTTTGGCTGGAACTGTCAGTCAGCAATCTCACCATTGGCTGCCATTCTCAGGAAAGTTGATGCTTGCATATCAGAACATTTGGGCTATTTGCATGGAGGTGAAAGAGGCCAGTGGATTACAAAGTTCCCCTACTTGTCATCACAATATTAATCTAGAGGGAAATTAGGTGAGATCTCTAGTGCAGAAAGTTCTACAGTCTTCCATATTAGTGACAGACAACTTATGCTTTGAATGGCGGGTTTGTTTAAAGAACTTTCACACCCATTTGATCAACACAAGTTGTATATTCATAAGTGTATGTACTGCTAAGTAAGTGTTAGAGATGACAAGGAAACTGATACTTAGGAATATTTAATGTCTTGCCCAGAATCCAGTTTTCTAATTCTAGCCTCTGTTCAGTAACCTAAATTAGCATTTCTACACAAGCACTCTAAATTTTGTTAGAACAGTAACTTGTTTATTAACACATCCCAAGCTTAATAGCTTTTGACATAAAAGGGAACTGCTTTTCAATCACTTCTACTCCCATGAAAAACAGTATTTATAATCTGTTAACATTTCATGTCATGTGCTTAAAAAAACAGAGATCCCAATCCAGTTGCTGTCAGCCAGTACTCCAGAAGGTAAAATGGAATACCCCCAGATTGTTGTATTTCATGACATGTCTGCTGCTTCACAACACAAAGCAAATAGAGAAGATCAATGATTCTATAGTATGCCAGACAGACAAATGATGCAAATCAGACTAAACAACATCTCCACATATTACTTAGCAGTTCAAATATTTAAAATTCCTTCACCACCTTATTAATTTTCTATTTCCCCCTTCAACTTTGATCTGTAGATTTTACCTCTTATAGATATTTTCCATTGAAACTATCTTTATTTTTCTGTATACATTAATTAAACATTTATTGCATGCCCATTATCTTCCAGACACTGAATATCACTTGAAATGGAGTTAACTCGTATCTCGAGGTCATTGTAAGGTACAAGTTTAATCATGATTACCAAAGAACTCAAATATGCAAATAATTTAATTCCCACTGTTATTTTAATCTCCTGAAGGATGGCATGCCCCAATATGACTCATGTTCTGTTAATAGATTATAAGGATATGCCTGAAAGTTATGTGTCTGTCACAAATTGTCTCCATGGATGAACATTAAAACTGAATGAAGCTCTTGGGAAAAACATCCAAATGAAAAGTGAGAACTCTTGTCAACCATCTGGAACTTTCCTACATGACGCCAAACATCCAGATTCTTGTTCAAATCTGGATAGGAATTAGCTATCATTTAGTTACAACTTCAGCTATTTTTTTTTCAACATTCAGATGGCTCTTGTAAATATTGATTTCTAGACTGTTATGTATGCCTAAGGCAGCATCTCATCAACAATATGAGGGTTTTAGTTTTAGTTTTTATATTTCTGAACAAAAGCAGATTATTAACCAGTTTTGTAGTAACACAATATACAAGTGCTAATCCACTTGTAAGGAAAGCTTTCAGCTGAAATTGTCATGTCTGAACTGAAGACTGGGTTTAACTTTTGTAGAAATATAAATGTAGTTTAGACTGTCCTTTCTACTTTGTTTATAAAATAGAAAAATAAGATTAACATCTCATGTTTATGACTAACATTTGATAAACTTGATTAAACAGAGCTCTCTCATGAAGACATACATTTTTGTCACCTCCTCCCATAAAAAAAAGTTTGAATGAATTGTTCAACAAATGTACGATGTTGAATGTTGAGTTTCTAAAGTTCTTAAAAAATCAAAAGTTACCCTTAGTTCCACCCACAAATTTTCTGACAGATGATCTAATCAATATTTTGTATTTAATGTGATTTTTTTACCCTGATGTTGGAAAATCCCCTGGACAGAGGAGCCTGGTGGGCTGCAGTCCATGGGGTCGCTAAGAGTCAGACACAACTGAGAGACTTCACTTTCACTTTAATGCACTGGAGAAGGAAATGGCAACCCACTTCAGTGTTCTTGCCTGGAGAATCCCTGGGACAGGGGAGCCTGGTGGGCTGCCGTCTATGGAGTAGCACAGAGTTGGACACGACTGAAGTGACTTAGCAGCAGCAGGTAAGACTCTCCAGTAGAGAAGATGAGTGTTGAGTTTCTTTCTCAAAGAGAATATATTCTATGTTTTCAGTGAGCTTCTTGCACTAAACTGCTTTTTCAAGGTAAATATTGATATTTTATTTGTATAGTATAGATTTTTAATAAAATAGAAATATTATCATGAATTTGCAAAGTTAGTATTACCTGCTGCCTTAAAACAAAATGTATGATTCTAAGCAGAAATAAATTTGAAGTTTTATTTATAAAATTTTATACATGTAGAAAACATATATACCAGAAAAATCTTAATGCTTTGCTGACATTGGTAAATCTAGAGTTCCTTTTTAATGTATATAATATTCCTTTGAATTTTATATAATTAATGATGGTTTAGTCACTAAAAAGTCATGTCCAACTCTTGCGACCCCATGGACTGTAGCCTGCCAGGCTCCTCTGTCCATGGGAATCTCCAAGCAAGAATACTGAAGTGGGTTGCCATTTTCTTCTCCAAGCAAATTTCCTGACCCAGGGATTGAACCCGGGTCTCCTGCACTGCAGGCAGATTCTTTACCGACTGAGCTAGGAGGGAAGCCCATATAACTAATACGGTCATTAATTCAATGGCATGAGTTAATAAATTTAACCAACTTAAGTGTAGTTTTGAAATTGATATCCTTTTGCTTCAAAGTTTCAAAATGAAATTATTTCTTCTAAAAGAGGTAAACCAGCGTGATCCACATGGATGCAAATATTACAGGGAAGTGTTTTCTTGATACTCAATGCAGTTGAAAGAAAGTGAAAGTGTTAGTCACTCAGTCATGTCCTACTCTTTGCGACCCCAGCCAAGCTCTTCAGTCCATGGAATTCTCCAGGCAAGAATACAAAAGTGTGTATTCTTGACCCAGGTATCAAACCCAGGTCTCCTGTACTGCAGGCAGATTCTTTACCCTCTTTACCCTCTGAGCCAGGTTCGGAAGAAGTTGAGTGAGTGAGTGAAAGTCACTCAGTCATGTCCAACTCTTTGCAGCCCAATGGACTATACAGTCCATGGAATTCTCCAGGCCAGAATACTGGAATGAGTAGCCTTTCTCTTCTCCAAGGGATCTTCCCAACCAAGGGATCCAGTCCAGGTATCTCTCATTGCAGGCAGATTCTTCACCAGCTGAGCCACAGGGAAGCCCAAGAATACTGGAGTGGGTAGCCTATCCATTCTCCAGCAGATCTTCCCAACACAGGAATTAATCCAGGGCCTTCTGCATTGCAGGCAGATTCTTTACCAACTGAGCTATCAGGGAGGCCCTAGAACAGGTCCTACTTTTCAACTGCAAAGTTTTTGAAGTCTAAATATAGATCAAGTATTGATGAAAACGTGGTAGCCAAACTGAGATGAGCAAGGTGATCTATGTTCCTCTTAGCATTTTTAGGTGTTATTGAAAATTTTACATAAGTGCAATATTATATACACAGATGAGTACCTTGAATTATGTGCTCAAGTCCACTGTTAATTCCCCTTTTTAGCCCAAACATTAAAAAAAGCTCACAGATGCTATCAAACTTGCAGTGATTGCAAGAAAAATCTCAGATGTGGATTGGGCATTGGCATAAACTTAGCTAGTTGGCATCAGCATTAGTAACAGGTGGCAGAGCAGGCAGTGAAATTGCAAAGGCAGAACAGTTTGCATTTCCTGTGTCATCTCAACCTTTTTTTAGTAAGTAAGTTTAATTTTGGTAATTGGGAGAAAATTTGTTTTTTTAATGGAACTCCCCAAACCCTACAATGTTAATTCATTATTGTTAATATTTAAGTGCGTCTAGGTTTTTAACTTATCATTTGAGAAATAGTAATGGTGCCTTTACATATCCTGTAATGGTATACAATTTTTTCACATGCCTCATTGTATTTTTCCCACTACCAGGCATGAATCTGAGAGCTCAAAGAACAAAATCCAATTATATTAACAACTTCTATCAACTAACTTCCTCATTGTTGCACACTTGATTTTAAAAAGTGTTGCTCCATTTTCACAGTGTCCCTAGTACTGATACTTTATTAATCCAAATAATTACCATTGCCAGCATCTAAAAAATATCTACTTCATGATGTAAATTTTTGCAATTTTCTTTGGGCAATAATATTTCTATTTGGATTATGACTTGCAATGTGTTTTTGATTTATTGTTTATAGTTTATATTTTACTGAAATTAGAAACACAAGGAGAAAAGTCTTTAGTATTATGGAAGTATGAGTAAAAGTAATGCCAATTATTCATAAAGATGTTAAATGTTCCTTTTAATTTTAAGTCTAATAGTAAGGAAAAATAATTAAGTGTCTGGTCATGAAAAAGTGTAGGTTTTAGACTGAGATAAACTCTGCCTTTTATAAGTCACTTATCTCTAAGTTTTACCTGAGCAAAAGACAGAATAGTTTTTATTTATAAGGCCGTGATGATAATTAAATGATTCTTTCTGAGGGCTATGAGGGAAGGACCTGTTCCAGAACCCTCTCTCTCAGTCCTGCAGGCGCCCATCTTCCTCCTGTGTCTCTTCATAAGGTCTTCCCTCTGTGCATATTGCTATGTCCAAATTCCCCCTTTATATGATGACCCAGTCATTTTGGATACCCACTACTGATCTCATTTTAACATGATCCTCTCTGGAAAAGACCCTATGGCCAAATAAGGTCACATTCTGAGTGACTGGGCATTAGGACCTCAATATATGAATTTTAGGGATGGACACAATTCAACCCATAACAGACACCAACTGAAAGGAACTTAACCTTGTTTAAGAAACCAAGAATCCAGACACTGTTATGGAACTGAACTTGGGTTCCCTCACACACATCGCACAGCAAATCCAGTTTACTGACACTTGGTTGTGGTGAAGGGAAGTACATGATTGTATGCATGGCACCAAGCAAAGCGAATCCGATGGACAGAGGAGTCTGGTGGGCTACAGTCCATAGGGTTGCAATGAGTTGGACACAACTGAAGCGACTTAACACCCAGGCAAGGGATACAAGCTTCCTATGTTCAGAAGACTAGAACTCCCCTCTGGTTTTCAGGGAAGTTTTAAAGACAACATATAGGGTGAGGGCTGAAGGGTTCGTGGACTTTCATCTGATTGGTTGGTGGTGAGACACTGAGGTGATGTTTTAAGAATTCCAGTCTTCAAGCTTCTGAGTTCAACAGGTCTAGGATCTATAGGTGCTTGTGGCAGATGTAGTCACCAGCCTCCATTTGAGCTTAGTAACAACTCCAAAGTATCTGTCAGATTATGTATATCTCTCGAGGGGGAATCTTGCTGTTGTTTAGCCACTAAGTCGTGTCTGACTCTTTTGCGACCCCATGGACTGTAGCCCACTGGGCTCCTCTGTCCATGGAATTTCGAAGGCAACAGTACAGGAGGGGGTTGCCACTTCCTTCTCCAGGGGATCTTCCCCACCTTCAGCTTCTGAATTGCAGGTGGATTCTTTACTGCTGAGCCACTCTGGAAGCCCCTGAGGGGGGACTAGGGCTCTGTTTTTCATCGAGCTATTGTTTGAGCTATCTGGCTTAACTGCTTGTCCTTTGCTTCTGCATTCCCTCACTTTCATAATTAGTAACTGTTTAAGCCTTCTCTTGGAAATCAGGAAAAGCCAAGACTAAAATCTTTTTTTTTTTAAACAAAAAGAAATGAGGGACCCAGAAGAGGGCTTTTGTACCTGGGAGGACCCCACAGGGTCCAGCTTAGTTTTAATACCAAGTAAGATTTCTATCTGGCTTCTTCCTTCAGCAGGATTATTTGAGTACTCAGTTAAAGTTGTATCTCCATCATTTAGGACAAACTGTTGCCCTACTAGAGCTAAACCTCTCTATTGGGGTCACACTGAGGTTTGTCATAATTCATATCTCCTGTTTTCCTTTACCAATTTTTTAATATTTTAATTTTACCATCGTCCTATTCTTCCTTTCCCTATCTCCTTATAAATCACTTGTACCTACTAAAGTTTGAATTTTCCCACTTTGGAGAATAAAATTAATTTAAAATCAAATGAAATACTAGTATTTAAGCCTTTCATGAACATTTTGGCTCATATCCATGTCATTGGTCTTAGTGACATCCAGTGGCCATGACAAGTCAGTGGCAGGATTTCAGGTCATTCCAGAAATATCTTTATGTATTTTTTATTTAAACATAGGAAAAAGACCACTGATTATTTTAAGAGAAGTGTAATAAAACTCTCCCATGTCACTTGTCATTCATAAACTGAACTACCTTATATATCAGAAAAATAAAAATTATAACATTTAATTTTATTTCATTCTACCTTCATTAATAAATTAATATCTCTTACCACTTAAATAGATGACCAGTCCAAGTCTGATACATGAAACATGGCACTCATAGCCGACATACTGGACAACCCAGAGGGGGATGGGGAGGGAGGTGGGAGTGGGGTTCATGATGGGGGGGGGGACACTTGTACACCCGTGGCTGATTCATGTTAATGTATGACAAAAACCACCAGAAAATTATAAGGTAATTAGCCTCCAATTAAAATAAATAAGTAAATTTAAAAATATTTAATCTACAAGTTAAAGATGGAAACAGTACGGCTTGTACTACTGAGTAATATTTTTTCACTTATCTTTGGTTAGAGTACTGTAGAGGATGAGGTAGTTAGGTAGATTACCAATTCAATGGGTATGAATTTGAGCAAACTCAAGGAGACAGTGGAGGACAGAGGAGCCTGGTGTGATGTAGCCTGTAGGGTCACAAAGAGTGAGACATGATTTACAAACATAACAACTGTTATTTAAGTTAAAGTGTACCATTAATAAATGATATGTGCTAATCTAAACAATCAACATTTTTTCTTTCTAGATTCTTTTGAGCTAATGATTTAAAATATTACATAATTCATTCTAATGAAGGAAATTTGTGCTGAGACACCACTGTTAAGGTCTGCCTAG
This sequence comes from Madoqua kirkii, assembly GCA_006408675.1. Classification (NCBI taxonomy): domain Eukaryota; kingdom Metazoa; phylum Chordata; class Mammalia; order Artiodactyla; family Bovidae; genus Madoqua; species Madoqua kirkii. Next base: position 14,856 of record SJYC01011023.1, on the reverse strand, counting down.
GCCCCAGGTGCTAAACTCAGAGACCAGAATCAGACTACAGCTCTAGTTTTTTAACAGTCTACAAAATCTATGGTACAAAGTTTTGCGCCTTGAGGCAGTTATTTAGTTTTTTAGGCTGAGTTTCTGATAACAATGATGCTGATAGTTATGAGTGTTAAGCTAAGAACCAACTACAAATAATGATTACCTTGTATATTGTGGTTTAAAAAGTCAATCATGCAAATTGGCCATGCAGAAAGCCTAAGGGGAGTCAGAAAGTAAGCCCTGCTATCTTTCTAAATAATAGGAAAGTAATCCATCTCAGGCCCCCTTTTTTATGCGCACAAGGCTAGAAGCCAGCGCCTGATGGAATAAGCCATAGAGGGCTCATTCAGTGCATATTTGCAGTGAATAGAACTCAAGAATCTGATACTTATATTTCACTGGGAAACTGATATACATATATGAAATCTTTACAAAGGGCTCGGTTGAGTACAGAATTTAATGATAGACTCTAACAGAGTTATAGAAGTTGAGTCATGGAACAATGGCAGTGGGTTGCAGTAATAAGTAAAAGCTTCAGGCAAAAGGAGTCTTCATCCTAACAGAAGCACAGGCATTTGATTATCAAAGAAAAGTATGAAGAAAGGTGAAAAAAAGAGAGAGACAATTCAGTTTAAGGCAGGGATGGGAGTAAGACATGGCAGTAGGACACAAGTAGAGAGGAATGGTGAGAGAATAATCCTGACCACAGGTGCAGCTTTTTTGAGGGGGAAGTGGGGGGTGCAGGACATTTGAGGGGCCAGCTGATACATACTTTGCCCATAGGCTGATGAACCTGATCACCAAGAGGAATAAGGAATCATGACAGATTTTCAGAACTCAATGACATGATGCAAGCAGCATGGCAAGAAAAGTAAACTGCTGTTTGAAACAAAGACACATTGTTTTTCTTGTAAGATGACCATTCAGTTCAGTTCAGTTCAGTCACTCAGTCGTCTTTGACTCTTTGCAACCCCATGAATCGCAGCATGCCAGGCCTCCCTGTCCATCACCAACTCTCAGAGTTCACCCAAACTCTTGTCCATCGAGTCGGCGATGCGGTCCAGCCATCTCATCCTCTGTCATCCCCTTCTCCTCCTGCCCCCCAATCCCTCCCAGTATCAGAGTCTTTTCCAGTGAGTCAACTCTTCACATGAGGTGGCCAAAGTACTGGAGTTTCAGCTTCAGCATCATTCCTTCCATTGAACATCCAGGACTGATCTCCTTTAGGATGGACTGGTTGGATCTCCTTGCAGTCCAAAGGACTCTCAAGAGTCTTTTCCAACACCACAGTTCAAAAGCATCAATTCTTCGGCGCTCAGCTTTCTTCACAGTCCAACTCTCACATCCATACATGACCACTGGAAAAACCATAGCCTTGACTAGATGGACCTTTGTTGGCAAAGTAACATCTCTGCTTTTTAATATGCTATCTGGGTTGGTCATAACTTTCCTTCCAAGGAGTAAGCATTAGAGAAAACCAAACATAGATTCATAAAAGCAAAGACAGTAACTTAAAAAAGGAAGGAAGGATTTAGAGATATCAAAGCACCGAATGAGCCCAGTGATCAGCAGTTGTGGAAGGCACAGGTCAACAAACAAGCCCCCCCACCCCAAAAGTCAAGATATTGACTGTGAATGATGCTGCTCCAAATAAATAAACAAGTAAATATAAAGGGAGAGAGGGTAAGAAGGTGAATTTTTTGATAGGAAATTTTTACATTTTCAAAGGAAGAATTCAGTAAGTATCTAGAACATGTTAGGGATTTGGACCAAAGTTGAGACTTTGAGTCAAATATCTAGTGTGTGTGTGCTCAGTCATGTCCAACTCCTTGAGTCCCCATGGACTGTAGCCTACCAGGCTCCTCTGTCAGTGGGATTTTCCAGACAAGAATACTGCAATGGGTTGCCATTTCCTTCTCCAGGGGATCTTTCTGACTCAGGTATCGAACCTGCATCTCTTGTGTGTCCTGCATTGGCAGACAGATTCTTTACCAGTAGCACCACCAGGGACGCTCATTCATCTAGACTAGATGGCTATATCCTGCAAAGACTAATGTAATGTGAAAGCCAAAGATGAAGCTTGGGCTGGGAAGGTGGAAGTTTAGGAGAAAAAAATACAAAACTGAAATGTCCAGAGAACTAGAAACAATAGGATATAGTATCTCAGATGTCCAAAAAAAAAAAAAGTATTTTTAAGAGAATGGAAAAGTAAGTAGATACAATTACAGCAGAGAAATCAAGCAGAATCAATGCTGAGGATAGACATTCAGTGCAGTTACAACAGAAAGAGAAGAGATGGAATTTGCCACAACTAGCTTCAGAGAAAGCAGTTTCATGGAGTGATTGGATGCCCATTCAAATTGCCAGAAATTTTGAAGGAAAGATGTTAGGAAATTTATGAATTGCACTGAATAAACCCATTTATTCAAAGAACATGATTGATAACATAGATAGAGAGCTATTAGGAAGAGGAAATGGGATGCACTAAACATTTCACTTTTCTAGAGATGATTGGAGAAAGCAATGGCACCCCTAGTCCAGCACTCTTGCCTGGAAAATCCCATGGACGGAGGAGCCTGGTAGGCTGCAGTCCATGAGGTTGCTAAGAGTCAGACACAACTGAGCGACTTCCCTTTCACTTTTCACTTTCATGCATTGGAGAAGGAAATGGCAACCCACTCCAGTGTCCTTGCCTGGAGAATCCCAAGGATGGAGAGACTGGTGAGCTGCCATCTCTGGGGTCACACAGAGTTGGACACAACTGAAGCAACTTAGCAGCAGAGATGACTGAGACAGCATTCAAAGCAGAAGGAAAGGAGTCCAAGCTTGGGAAAGGGGGAGATTAGAAGAGGGCAGGAAAAATGAAAGGGAAAGGAAGGAAAGAGAAGTCAAACAAGCTCCTTCAAAAGTATAAAGGGATGAGAGCCAAGGAACAGCAGACATCTGCTGGAAATATCAGACAGTTTTTGAGAAAAGGATATATCTTCTTCAGAGACTTGAGAGGTGGATAAATATGAATAGGTAGGTAGATCAAATTAAAGGTGAGAGATATGATGAAACTGAGGCCTTAAAGAAAGAAAGGAAGAAAAAAAACCAAGTCCTGGAAAGTTATAAAGAATAATCCAGGGAATGAATAGGGGATAAATAAAAAGGAAAGCTGAGCGGGAGGGCCTGGCCAAGTTGAAACTGTACAGCAGGCTTTAGCAGGGCGCCAGCTGTATGAAGCCACAGGACTTTCTCTGGGAGCCGTCTGCAGTCTGCAAGCAGAAGGCTCACCATGGAGCCATCCAAGGCTGGAGATGGGGAGGGCACACCAGGGAGTCCAAAATGCTGGCAGGAGCGCTGAAGCAGCTGACCGCTTAGTACATGGTGGGAAAGAGTCAACTTTGGTTTGCTGAGAGAAGTTTGACCTCAGCCAAAAACGACTGGGATGAGTAATGTCTTAATTCCCATAGCAGAAAGCAAGTTTCAACCGGTGCAGAAAAAGGAGACAGAAAATGTTCAGAAGAGCTGAATTAGACACTTTTGAGTGACTGGGGATATGTTTTATGATAGGAAGTTTCCCTCATGGCTGACATTTCAGGGAGGTGATATTAACTATGAGGTCAAGGGTTCTGACAGTTAAGAACTTGGATGTCATTTTGGATGAGAAAATGAAATGGTGAAGAGGAAGGCCATAAGATGGATTCCAGTGGTTTAGAAAATGAAATTTGATTTTTCCCCCTCCTTTATAGTAGTGGTTCTAAAGCATGGGCTTCATATTGGCACCATCAGCAGACAAACTAAAAAAAATAATTTCTTGGCCTCCACCTATCTACTGAATCAGAAACTCAGGATGAGATTCAGCAACCCAGGTTTCATTAGTAACAGGCCCTCCAGGTATTGATGTATGTTCAGGTTTGAGAACAGCTGTCTTAAAGAACAGATCTAGGAAGATAAGATTCGATGACAAGGACTTTATCTATTAAAGAATGGAGTGAGTGAGGCTTGATCAATATTCTAAAACAGTCATAGAAACACAGATAATGATAATCAAGCAATAAGTACTTCCTTAAACTTGCATTTTACAGGTTTCTTCAAATATATCTATATTTCTATACAACAAAGGAAAGACCTATGGATCAGGAGAAAATATTTGATAAACCAAATTTTTGGTACGAAAGAAAGAAAGTGAAATTGCTTAGCCGTGTCTGACTCTTTGCCACCCCATGGACTGTAGCCCAACAGGCTCCTCCATCCATGGAATTTTCCAAGCAAGAGTACTGGAGTGGATTGCCATTTCGAAGAGGTCCCCTAGAAGGACCGGGTCCCTAGCTTGGGTCCAGAGGACGTAACGTCCGTCTACGAAATGGTAGACTCGGTGGTCCCTTCGTGTTCTCCAATTATAGATTTTATTTGTTCTTTGAGAATCTTAAATTATCGTTTTTTGTGTCTATCGACTATGTTTTCATACCCATTTCCTTGACTTATCTGTAAACAAGTTTCTTCTATATTTTCACCGGTTATCTACATACTTTTCTACGAATTGTAATCCCTTTACGTTTAATTTTGGTGTTATCATAGGGTACAACTTTGAGACATGGACAAGAAGTTACTATAGAAATACTTTTTTTTAAAAAAGAAATGCAATGTTTACTAATGGTTCGTAGAAAATAATTGAAAATTACAAGGAATACATGTGAAGGTAGCAATGCTACATTTTAACAAGATAGAAAATAACTAGTTCGAAGGGGAAGAGTAAATTATAGGAAAGTATAATTCAAAACATTATAAATATGAGGTTGCTTTGTGATTTTCTAATAGCAATCTGTTAGCAAATACATTCTGAAGAACAATGACAAGTTAGATATGTTACAATTTGCTGATAACTGCTTTGTGAAAAAATATGATTCATTGTTAGATGATTGACATAAAAACAATTTATAGTGTTGTTTGAGTTTATTTAATTATTTAAATGACAGACTAATGTTCTTTACAGAAATCTTAGTAAAATTATCATTTATTAGTAATTAGAAACAATGATGCTTATTAATTTCTCTACTGTACACTTAGCTGTATTCTAGTCAGTCTTAAAGGAAATCAACCCTGATATTTATTGGAAGGCCTGTTGCTGAAGCTGAAGCTCCAATACTTTGGCCACCTATCCGAAGAGCTGACTCACTGGAAAATACTCTGATGCTGGGAAAAAGTTGAAGGCAAAGGAGAAGGGGCTGACAGAGGATGAAACAGTTAGATAGCATTCAAAGGACATGAATTTGAGCAAACTCCAGGAGATAGTGGAGGACAGTGGAGTTTGGCATGCTGCAGGCCATGGGGTCACAAAGAGTTGGACATGTTTAGAGACCATACAATGAATAACAACGATGCCTGAGGTGGGATCCATGTAACTGACAACGGCTGATGTTTTAGGATCAGCCTGCACCCAACCAGGAAAAGGTTTATAGATGCCTTCACGTTCACCCAAACCTGTGTATTCAATTTAAATGATCCTTAACTTATGCAATATAAATGCACTGCCAATGAAGTCCCTTAATATATCTGTTGATATTTATCTCAAAAAATTTTTCAAAATTTGCTTGATTACAAAGGAAATATGTCTTTATTGTTTAAATGCAATCTGTGTGCATTGTAGAAAGTAAGGAAATTCAGATAAACAATAGCAAGAATATAAAAATGCCATATATCTACCACCCACATATTACCACACACATTCTTTGGAGTAGACCTTAGGGTCAAACTTCCAAGACATTTTGATATTTCACACACACACACACACACTCCACATTTTTTTTTTAGTTGCTTAATCTTTACATTTCCTTATCAACTTTTCATCTTACCTAATCTACAGACCATATTCTAATTTCCCCAACTGACCCAGAAATACTCATTACAGTTGGTTTATTTAAACCATAACAGATATTGGCATCTGTTTTCTAACAGTCCTTGAATCTCTTTTTTTTTAATTAACACACTTCACCCTTCTGTTATTTTCCTTCCCAGTATTAACTTGTTGAGGAGACCTTGCCAGTTCTCCTGAAGAATATTTCACCTTCTAGATGTACTGTAGAGTAATTTAACTTGTTTTTTTTTTCTCTTGAATTTGGCTCAAAATGGTTGCTGGATTCAGAATACACCATAAAAGATGCAGTTCACATCATCACATCAGGAGACGTCTGGATGACTCTTCATTCAGGACACTGAGATTTGCCACATGATTAACCACATGAATTTAGATCATGACAGTCTGATTCCTTCAGGCACAGCTACTTCTCTCCCTTAGGACGTGAAAGTTATCTCTGTGGTTTTACTTTTGTTTGCGAATCACTCAGTCATGCCTGACTCTTTGCAATCCATGAATTTTAGCCCTCCATGACTCCTCTGCCCATGGAGTTCTCTAAGCAAGAATATTGGAGTGGGTTGCCATTCCCTTCTCCAGGAGATCTTCCCGACCCAGGGATCAAACCCAGGTCTCTTGCACTGAAGGCAGATTCTTTACTGTCTAAGCCACCAAGGCAGCCCTGGTTTTACTCTGGCATTCTTCAGACATCCAGTCTTGGGGCTTCCCAGGTGCCAATGCAGGAGACTCAAGTTTGATCCCTGGGTTGGGAAGACCCTGTGGAGGAGGAAATGCATTCATTCCAATATTCTTGCCTGGAAAATTCCATTGACAGAGGAGCCTGGTGGGCTACATCCATGGGGTCACAAAGAGTCAGCTGCAACTGAGTAAACACACAGACATCAAACCTAATAGTCTCTACACTAATTGATAATCCTTGCCAGAACTAGAGTTTAATTAGGAGCTGCAAGCTGCTGCTGTTTAAATTCTTAGAATTCAGAAAGTAAAATTAGGTAGAATTATTATTGTTTAACTTACTGAGTGCTTGCAAAGTATCAGGTTCTGTGCAATGATCTTTGTAAGTACTGAGTCATTTAAACCTCAGTCCAATCCTTGGAGATACATAATATTTAGCCCATGGAACCAATGAGGAAACTGAGACTGTTAGAATGAGACTCTTAAAGAGAAGTTAAATTGTAAGTTCTTGCTAGCGGCTCATTAAAGCCTCAAGGCAGAATCTAAGCCCAATATCTGTCTGACTCCAAAAAATATATGATATTTACCATTAAGTAATATTGCTGCCTCTAACCACAAATGGGCTTTTTGGTTAAAAATTAATTCACTCATTAATAATAATGTTAAAAATAACATCATGGAATATAATAATGTTAAAAATGACATCATAAAATATAATCTTATATTTCCAGGAAACAGTCTATCAAGTGGACATAGTTTATGCTATCTCACCTGAGTTCTCTGTGCCCTTCATTCTCACTCTTTAGCACTCAACTTCTGAAATCTTTTTAGTTAAATTTAAAACAGCATTGAAATTTTTTTAATTTAAAATTGGGGGTTGAGGAGAAGAGAGGAGAGAGACAATGGTAGAGACTTTGTGAGAAACCTCTCTCTGTCTGCTTGTTTTGCCCAATATAACTGATACGCACCTACAGCAGCAGTGAAGTGAAGTCACTCAGCTGTGTCTGACTCTTGGCAACCCCATGGACTATAGCCCACTAGGCTCCTCCGTCCATGGAATTTTCCAGGCAAGAATACAGGAGTGGGTTGCCATTTCCTTCTCCAAGGGATCTTCCCAACCCAGGGATGGAAACTCAGTCTCCAGGAGGGCAGGCATACTCCTTACCATCTGAGCCACTCCAGTCCTGCCTACAAGCAGAGAGATCAACAAAAGACCCTGGTGCATTCAAGGAACTGCTGAAAATTCAGGGTTGCTGATGAAAATCAACAGAAGAGAAAATGCAGTCAGAAGGGTAACACAGGGCTAGATCCTGTCAGATCTCCTGAATGACATAAATAAAGAACACTAAGAATTTTAAGAAAATCTACATTTCAGCAGAATCATTCTGTCTGAAGTGTTAAGAGGGGAGAGGATGGGGAAGGGCAGAAGCAGAGAGACAGTCTGAAGCATATTACCATGATGTTGTTTAAAAAATGTTGAAAGCTTTGATCAGGTGTGGTCATGGGGATAACAGAGATGATGGTTGCACATGCATTTCTGGAATCCAGCACTTGGGAGTCATCAACATGTAGATAACATGTAAAGCCCATGTGACTCGAGTAGATCACTTACGTAGGAAATGTGACTAGAAAAGAGAAGATGTCCAGCCACGCTACCCTGGGATTCTCCAATGGGTAAAAATAAAGGAAATGAACAGGACTCAGCAAAAGACAATGCAAACAAGTGGCCACAGTGGGAAGAGGAAAACCAGGCAAATGTGGTGTTGGAAACCAAGTGAAGAAAGTATTTCAAGACATTTTCTCATTAACAAAAACTAACATGATGGGAAATAAGGAAATTATTCTCAAAACTCCTTATAACCATAATATTGAAGCATCAATGATTGAAAATAAGTAACTTGCAGTATGAATGTAAATTTGCACTTAATGTATCAAAACAGTTTATATAGTTATAATAATAAATGGTACAATCCTTTGCAAACCACGCATAAATTTTAAGAAACTATTACAAAGAGATGATTATGAACTAATTTCTGTCTCTCCCCATATGAAGCTACAAATTGGCTTATTTTCTGTCTCAAAAATAAAATTACTTTTCTTAGCACAGAAATCAAGATGACATTCTTTTACCAGCATGCAAGAACACATTTTAAAGTGATGTGTGCTGGAGAGATGAATTTATTTCTAGTAACTTTTTATGTACAAGATTAAGTATATACCAAATATGTATGACTTTGTGTTTTATTTCAAAATGTTTTCTTCTCACATATCCTCATGGCCTCTCCTGCCCCATGGATCGTCTCCTATTTGCTTCACAGCAGTTGCTCTCAATGCATTTCCATCTCGATCACAGTCACAGGAACAACCGTAGTCTAGAAGAACCCGGCTCTTCAAAAACTTCTTGCACTCAAGAGAAACCAAGGAGAATAATATCTGGTTTCCCACACAGCTGCCAAAGGGGCCAAATAATGCAAACTACAAGTGCAAGGGAATTGATATCTCACACAGTGAGCTTTGCCCAGTGGGGACAAGAGACAAAAACACATCGGTTCTATAAATTCCCGCTCCATCTGCGCCAAGGTTCCACCTCAAGGCAGTTTCTCTATGGATCTTGCCTGGGGATAACCTGGAAGGGGTCCCCAACCTCTTGGATCTAATACTCAATGATCTGAATTGGAGCTGATGTAATAATAATAGAACCAAGGTGAGGTGAGGCGAAGTCGCTCAGTCGTGTCCGACTCTTTGCGACCCCGTGGACTGTAACCTACTAAGCTTCTCCGTCTGTGGGATTTTCCAGGCAAGAATTCTGGAGTGGATTGCCATTTCCTTCTCCAGGGAATCTTCCCGACCCAGGGATCGAACCCAGGTCTCCCGCATTGGAGGCAGACGCTTTAACCTCTGAGCCACCAGGGAAGCCCAAGTGCACAATAATGTAATATGCTTGAATCATCCTGAAATCCTCCCCCCAACCCATCTGTGGAAAAATTGTCTCCCACATAATCAGTCCCTGGTGCCAAAAAGTTGGCAACTGCTGTGTAAGATATAAGAGAGCCCCCTCACCAAACAGACAGCTGTATCTTTTGCAGTACATCATGAAACAGGGCTAGGATCACACTGCTTCACCTTGCACTGTACTATCTCCCTCCCCTTGGCCCTCACTCTCGTTTGCTAGAATTGTACCTCACAAATCAAGCATCAGCACTTAATCCCTACATTTGACATAATTTTTAAAAGGGTAAAACTAGGGGAAGCAAGGTCCAAAGCATAGGGACAGTAGAGATCCTACATAGCAAACATTATGCAATCACAACCCAAAGTGAAATACTAGTTGCTCAGTCATGTTGGACACTTTGCAACCCCATGGACTATATAGCCCCCTATAGTTCCTCTTGCCATAGACTTCTCCAGGCAAGAATACTGGACAGGGTCACCATTTCCTTCTCCAGGAGTTTTTCCCAAGCCAGGGACTAAACTTGGATCTCTTACATTGCAGGTAGACTCACCACCCAAGTTAAAAATCAAATCAAATTTTAGATTCCGCCTGTGCCCTTCAAAAATACATAGCAAGACTCATTATTCAGTTAACATAGATTTAAGTCTGAGTCCTCCTTGGAGCATCAATAAGTGAAGCCTCATCGTTCTCGGGGCTTCAATCTCCTTGTACTTGGGGCAAAAATGGTGCAAAAAATGAATCTCTTTAATCACAGGACACATGAACTTTGGACATTCTGCAGACACCAGAATTCTCTCCTTTTGTCTAGTTTTCTTTCCAAAAGCAGTGTCTCTGCACCTTAGCAAAATTGCTTCAACTGCTCAGGGTTTTGTGGAATACAAGCCAGAAAAGTGTTTCGTGGGCCATGTCTACTTAAATCCATTTATGCCCACTGTGATAAATGTCCTCAAAGGCAACACAGTACAAAATATTTGTAAAACAATCTTTCAAGGATATATGTAAAACTAGAGAGGAGAAAATATGGGTATTTATAAAAATATTCAGCTCTGTGCATGATTGAAAAACAATTCTAATGATCTAGAACCAGACATCCTGGAATGTGAAGTCAAGTGGGCATTAGGAAGCATCACTATGAACAAAGCTAGTGGAGGTGATGGAATTCCAGTTGAGCTATTTCAAATCCTAAAAGATGATGCTGTTAAAGGGCTCACTTAATATGCCAGCAAATTTGGAAAACTCAGCAGGGGCCACGGGACTGGGTAAAGGTCAGTTTTCATACCAATCCCAAAGAAATGCAATGCCAAAAAATGTCAAACTACCGCACAATTGCACTCTCACACATTAGAAAAGTAAGGCTCAAAATTTTCTAAGCCAGGCTTCAGCAGTATGTGAACTTACAGGTGTTTAAGCTAGATTGAGAAAAGGCAGAGGAACCAGAGATCAAACTGCCAACATCCACTGGATCATCAAAAAAGCAAGAGAGTTCCAGAAAAACATCTTTTTGCTTTATTGACTATGCCAAATCTTTGACTGTGTGAATCACAATCAACTGTGGAAAATTCTGAAAGAGATGGGAATATCAGACCACCTGACCTGCCTCCTGAGGAATCTGTATGAAGGCAGGAACCACAGTTAGAACTGGACATGGACAACAGACTGGTTCCAAATTGGGAAAGGAGTACATCAAGGCTCTATATTGTCACCCTGCTTATTTCACTTATATGCAGAGTACATCATGAGAAACACTGGGCTGGAAGAAGCACAATCTGGAATCAAGCTTGCTGGGAGAAATATCAATAACCTCAGATATGCAGATGACACCACCCTTATGGCAGAAAGTGAAGAAGAACTAAAGAGCCTCTTGATGAAAGTGAAAGAAGACAGTAAAGAAGTTGGCTTAAAGCTCAACATTCAGAAAACCAAGATCATGGCATCCAGTCCCATCGCTTCATGGCAAATAGATGGGGAAATAGTGCAAACAGTGGCTGACTTTATTTTGGGGGGCTCCAAAGTCACTAAAGATAGTGATTGCAACCATGAAATTAAAACACGCTTACTCCTTGGAAGGAAAGTTTTGACCAACCTAAACAACATATTAAAAAGCAGAGACATTACTTTCCCAACAAAAGTCTTTTTAGTCAAGGCTATGGTTTTTCTAGTAGTCATGTATGGATGTGAGAGTTGGACTATAAAGAAAGTTAAGCACTGAAGAATTGATGCTTTTGAACTGGTGTTGGAGAAGACGCTTGAGAGTCCCTCAGACTATAAGGAGATCCAATCAGTCCATCCTAAAGGAGATCAGTCCTGGGTGTTCATTGGAGGGACTGATGTTGAAGCTGAAACTCCAATATTTTGCCCACCTGATGCAAAGAGCTGACTCATTGGAAAAGACTCTAATGCTGGGAAAGATTGAGGGCAGGAGGAAAAGGGGACAACAGAAGATGAGATGGTTGGATGGCATCACTGACTCAATGGACATGAGTTTGGATAAACTCCAGGAGCTGGTTATGGACAGGGAGGCTTGGCATGCTGTGGTTCATGAGGTCGCAGAGTTGGACACAACTGAGCAACTGAACTGAACTAAACTGAACTGAAACCCCCAAGTAAACAGATGAAGAATTAGAGTATTGCCTGTGACTTTCAAAAACGCTTAACATGCCCTCTCTCCCATACACCTTTTATTGTAATTCTTTTCTTCCTTTTCTATACACTTGTCAGGATGCAACTCTAAACACGTGGTTTATTTAACTCATTTTTAAACTTTATATAAATGAAATTGTATAGTGTATCTTTTTAGACTCTGGATTCTTTCAACAATATGTTTATAATAAACATTCATTTTATTCCATATTTTTACCTGTAGCTTAAGTTCATTCATTTTCTTGAATGGTATTCCATTGTAATTATAAACCACAGTTCATGGGCCCATCATATAGTAGATATTCAAATTATTTCTAACTTGGGTGATTATGACTGTTACTATGAGGATTTGTGTATGTGTCCTCTAGGAAAAATCTGTTTATACCTCTGGTGAAAAAGTTTCTAATATAGAATTTATGAGTAATAAGGAATGAATGCATAAATTCCATACTTAGGATGAGGTGGTTGGATGCCATCACTGATTCAGTGAACGTGTACTTGGGCAAACTCTGAAAGACAGTGAAGAACAGGGAGGCCTAGTATGCTGCAGTCCATGTGTTGCGGAGATTCGGACATGACTTAGCAACCGAGCAACAACAAGAACAAACTGGTTTCCAAAATAGTTGCACCAGTTTACACTTTCATCAAAAGCTGTATGAAAATTCCGATGGATTCACAATTTTGGCAAAAAAAAAAGTTTGGCATTTTCTGGCTTTTTAAAATTTTAGCCATTCTGGTAGGATATACTGGGATTTCACTGTGGTTTCATTTTATGCTTCACTATTACTATTAATTGGAGAAAGCAATGGCACCCCACTCCAGTACTCTTGCCTGGAAAATCCCATGGACGGAGGAGCCTGGTGGGCTGCAGTCTCTGGGGTCACTAAGAGTCGAACACGACTGAGCGACTTCACTTTCACTTTTCACATTCATGCATTGGAGAGGGAAATGGCAACCCAATCCAGTATTCTTGCCTGGAGAACCCCAGGAATTGGGGAGCCTGGTGGGCTGCCTTCTGTGGGGTTGAACAGAGTCGGACACGAATGAAGCGACTTAGCAGCAGCAGCAGCAGCAACAGCATTACTGTTAATAAAATAGCACCACATATGTTGTTGAATAGTTATTGCACAATGTGGACATTTCACAAATTTCTTGTTCAAATTTGTTGCCCAATTTTTACCAGATATATTTTCCTTATTGATTTTTATGAATTGCTTATGAAATCTGGGCCATATATACTTATATAGGTCACAAATATCTTGTTATTTGGCTTAATACTCATTTTCTTAAAAGGTTATCTTAAGGGATACAAGGCTTCACTGTTAATAAAAATTATCAAAATTATCCATTTTTATAGCTTTTTCTTTTCTATTGAATAGTATTTTCCTAATCCTCCAGTATAATATTGAAGATAAGTAATTAATAGCAAACATCTCTACTTTGTTTCACTTCCAAAGTGAAAGCTATCAACATTTTACCCCTAAGAATGGCGCTGAGTTCAGGAATTGGAGCTTATCATATTCACAGTGTTCCCTTCTATTCTTAATGTTATAAAAGTGTTTTCATAACTAAATATCTAATATCAAATCTTTTCTGTAGCTATTTTGGCAGCTATAATATTTTTCTCCATTATTTTGTTCATGGGGACTAGTGGGAATAGTGTAGGGAATGTTGACTATTGAACAAACTTTGCATTCCTGAAGAAATGTACAATCAACCTACCACATAGTATGGAGTTAAATATGTTGCTGGATTCAGTTTCTTGGTATTTTAGTTAGAATTGCTGCATCAGTGTTCATGAGTCAAATGACTGGAATAGACATTATTTAGTAATGCTCCTGTAAGTTTGCTCTCCAAGTTATGTTGAGCTCATCAAAAGAGATAGGGGATGTTTTACACTTTTCAAGTCTCTAGAATTTGGTGTCGTTTTTTCTTTTTTTCCCTTCAATGTTGAGAGCTGCCCCTCTCTGAAAGTCTGCCCTTAAAATTCTGGTCCTCAGCTCAGGGAGATGGGCATGATCTGCCTTTGGATCCCCTTCCCTGTATGAAGCTAAATCTATTCTCTGTTACTTCATCATAACTAGAAGCAGAATTCAAATTATTCAGTAGTTTGATGAGGATTACTTTGTACATTAAGTCTTTGTCAAGAAAACTATCAATAAGTTTTTGGAAAAGGACTTCCTATCATTATGCTTCTGTAAAGATAAAAATGATCCATTTCATTAAGGGTCTCAGATTTTCTAGTGCAGGAATAAGCAATTTAATCTAACTTTTGTGGTATTCTGTCTTTCCACTTGTCTTTCTTAAGACAACTGAATGTGCTTTTAATGAACTTTCTTACCCAGAGAGAACCTGCAAAGTATTTAGAGATTATAATTTAAAACATTTTAACTATCTTTTTTTCTAGATTTTGGATTATTCCTTAAATCAATTTTGGTAATTTATATGTCCCAGAATTAAATTAGACTCTTCCACTCATCTAGAATTCATGCTTTTAAACTTTGCTTTACAAATTATAAGATAACACATACTTTTGAAAACAATATTAGGATTCAAACTTTTTTTTCTAATTTGTTATATCTGTTCTCTTCCCAAATATGCTTCCCACAGTCTCTAAGTCTGTCTCTTATACACATCTAGATGTGTATAAGAGACAGCCAGTATTCTTGCCTGGAGAACCCCATGGACGGAGAAGCTTGGCAGGCTA